>JAOXJP010276295.1:0-19807 GCA_025762735.1 Platanus orientalis
CAAAAAGACCCAAAAACAAAAATTAAAATACCACCTAGGTCCTAAACTCTATTAACTCATAAAACATTATGTGAAACAGTGAAATAACTCTAAAATACTCCATTATGTGTCCCAAAAATGTTCCTCTATGTGTCTTCTTGTGTGGACCCCACTTGGCTCTAATGTCAATGTCAACAAGTGCTATTGGCATCTCCATTTTGTGTGTGTAAAGTTTAAATAATATTAATAAAAAACATCACAAAAAATGATTAGAATCAAGGATCTAAAAAATAAAGAAAGCATTATTTTTTTCTCTTAGCACCTCCCCATATTGGTTCTTCAAATAGCTTTTTACCACCATCTTGAATCCCCTCATTGAATCATCAGTAATAATCTTAATATCATTAAATGTATTACCTATAATGAAAAACTCTTAGAAAGTCAATCTATGATTAATCAAATGAATCCGTAAAAAGGTTGGTTTTAGAGTCCATAATGATTAATCAAATTTAAAATTAATTATTAAAATTATAAGAATTTTTCATTATTATGATTATTGAGATATATTGTCACAAAAAATAATTTAGTTATCAAACCTATCAAAACATGATGTTAGATCTCTAATAAATATAAGAAAAAAAATATAATTTTGTGAATTCGTTTGGTAGGCTTTCATATGGTAGGCTTTAATACCATTGAAAGAATATTCATCTTCATAAATAAATTGTGAATTTAAAATTTATTTTATTTATCATGGATCATCACCTAATAATTGATGAACATTCATGGAGGAAAAAAAAATCCATTACCTCTCAATAAGCAGCCGACACATATTGCCTCCTATGATTTGCTTATGTTGTCTTCTTCTCCTCTATCTTCGCATGTGAAAAAACTGATATCATTCTCTTACTACCACACATTCAAGGGAAACTCTCCCCCTTTTATAAGTTTATGAATCCCTAAATAAGGAGTTTAGGACGTGGGATCTCTAGGGATTACTTTCTCTAGTTGTGTATTTTTTTATAATTTGATTTCCATTTAAATTAGAAACTATTTTGAACTATCACTAATTGCAATAATGTCCATCAACATATTACAACCAAACCATTAAAGAACAGACACTTTGCAAGTGAATCATTTCCTATAGTTACTTTACAAATTAATCCTACTGCTAATTAATATTCTAAATAAGCTACTAGGATTAATATGATTGTTACCTTCCTAGGTATGTAAATCAATATTCATGATTCTCTTTGAGTGATTGGATTCCCAAATGAAATTTAAACATGTAATAAATAATATAATATATTTGTTTTAAAAAAATTGCTAACTCTCTTATCACATACCACCAACCAGATTTACTAATACCAATGTCTTTGAAATCATCTCAAATGTAATTTCCCCTAGGAGTGGTGGATTTTTTACTGAGCATTTATGCAACCCAACATGCCCATATATAGACCTTGATTAGACATCACTGGTTGACAATAACAAAGTTATACAATTCATATAGAACACATAAATCTTTCATGTTAAACAATAATTTTCCAATTATACAAGAACTACTTGATCAATCCTATCAATGCATATAATGTTAAATCCACACACGTCTGCTTAGAGTCCACTACCTCAATAGTGGTGGTTCACTACTATGCCATGTATAGCTAAATCACATGTCATTTATCATTAAATGAAATCCAATCATCACCTATAGTTGAGAAGAATTTAAAGTATAAAAGGAAACTACAGGCCCAAATCTCCAATCAGTGATTTATTAATTACCAATATGCCATTTACATAATATCTGTAAAGGAAACTTATGTGGACATCTTACATGACATTAATAAAGCATAACCATATCAAACATACATGTGCAATTAATGTACATAATTATTCAATAGTTAAATAATAGTAAATTCATATATTTGCTTTGTATGGCATATATATGTCACAATGTAAGTGCAGCCCACATGTAATGAGTCCAAATCCAAGGCCTTATTTAAGCGTGAACTTGGATCGTTACTTAAGGATCCTTTGTACTTTTCTCTATAAATTTTTTTTACATCTTTAGAATATCATAAGTCCACATTCCCATGATACTAACAACTACGCAGCAGAATAGAATTCAAATCACACTATCTATGTACTTTTGATGTGCAATAGAAATAAAACTTAAGCATATAACCCATGATCAAAATATAAATCATTACGTCCCCAACTACTTCTCCTTCCACAAGAAGACATAAATCCGACCCTATCATAGTTAAGAGTAATACATCCATAAATCCAAAGTTCACAAATCCAAACTAAAATAAAATCCATATGGTCTAACGTATCCATAATAAGTACAAGTCCGACAACTAATAAAAGGGTCATCAAAATAGTGCACATCCTCATGCCACCACCTAACCTTAAAGTGCTCTAAATGAATGCACTTGTGCTTTATGAATCACTTAAAAAATGTTATGGAATGGTGAATTCCACAGCTCGTAAAGAGGTATACAAAATCTACAATAGAACCGAATAGATAGAGCATGAATCTTTCAATATAAAATGCTTGACATACTTTCATATAGAGTACATATAGTTTTCAACATGTAGATAGGTGCAAGTATACATCCATTAACTACTATGCATAACAAGATCTATGCAACTAATTATCATGGTTCATCATATGAAATTTATACATGACAATATGCATGATTCTACCAATTTAAAGTACTCTTCTAATGCATTTTACATGGAAAGGTATGCATCTAATCACATAGTAAGCATTTCCTAATTCATCCATGATAAAGATACTTAGTGCACATCCTAATAAGCATTTTTTTATCATTTCTTACTATACTTTTCTAATATGAATATGCATTTACAAATCATTTCAAGATAGGCATGCAACATTCTTAAACAATTAACAAACATAACAAAACATTTGCATAATGAGACATGAAATTCTTCTTTTTTGTTCAACAAGTTTATTATTACCTTTATGTTAATCACATGCATTGCTACTTTCATAAAAATTTATTTTATTACTTGTTCTACCTCATTCATTTTTCTCTTACTTGTCATCATCTTTTATTTTTTTAATTTACCTTGGTCATCCACTACTTGTCATATGTCACATATTCTTTACTTAGTTCACAAGTCATAATAACTAGGTTACTTATTCCTTCTTAATTTCCTTTTTTTTTATTTATCAAGACTTCAAATTAGTTCTTTCATTCTTTACGTGTCACTTTTCATAGCTTTTTTACCATCCATTATGTTTCACTTACTGTTTTCACTGTCCTTTGCTTAACATATACCTATCATTTTTCAATATTCGTTTGACACTTATCATCGATCATCTTACCATTGAACTGTACCCCAACGGGAGGGTCATCATATACATTTTACTATTAAATTATACCCCAATAAGAGAGCTATCATATACATCATACCATTGAATTATACTTGAATAGGAGAGCCATCATTTACATCATATTATTTTCTTACATAACTTAGGAACCTCGTCAAGAAAAGAGTAAAAGCACATCATATACATCATACCATTGAATTATACTTGAATAGGAGGGCCATCATTTACATCATATTATTTTCTTACATAACTTAGGAACCTCTATCTCCTTTTAAAGACTATGTGCTTTCACTTTTTTCTTGACATCTTCTTTATTTATTTGTCTTAAGGATTTATCTCTTCATTAGTACCTTATGTACTTTCATTTTCTTTCATGGCACTTTCTTTTCTTACATAATCTATGAACTTATATTTACTTATGTGGCTCAGATATTTTCATTTCATTGTATTAATACTCTTCATTCTTTACTTTTGAAGCTTATACGTCTCCCTTTCTTTTCTTGATATTTTCTTCTTTTATGAATTTTTCATTCTTTATTAACATGGTTTCACTTTTTTAACACACCTTATGAACTTTTATTTTTTTCTTATCATACTTTATTGTTTTCCAATAGTGGAACCATTACATTACTTATTCTTTGAAACATTGTATTATTCTCCAATGGCAAGGGAATTAAACCTCAATTGGAGGATCATCATACCATTGCATTATACCCTAATGGGAGGGTCATCATATACATCATACCATTAAATTATACCCCAATAGAAGGGTCATCATATATATTATACCATTGAATTATACCTCAAATGGAGGGTCATCATACAATTGCATTATACCCTAATAAGAGGGTCATCATACCATTGCATTATACTCCAATGAGAGGGTCATCATACAATTGCATTATACCTCAATGGGAAAGCCATCATGCTCATTGCATTATATCCTAATGGGAAGGTCATCTTTTCTATTGATTTGTTTTCTCAATTGAAAGATTGTCACACATTTTTTTCCTTACATATGTTATCATACTTCACCATTAACTAGTATCTTCAATGAAAAGACCATTATACTTCACTAATGAATTGTATTTCCAATGGGAAAGTCATCACATTTATTATCATTTGTGTCTTAGTTATTTTTACTTATCATCATTTTCTAATCATCATTTTACTCCCCTAAGTGAGGTCTTACACCAACTTAAAATTTGTCTTTATTCTTCTTCCTTATCTTCTTTTATTTTTTTCTTGATCCTTTATTCATTTCATTTATTTTATTTATCCATAACCATTTTACCTTATCTTATCATTATATGGTGTATTATTAATTTAACACAAGAAGCATGTATTGTCATATGATCCAATCACTAACATAATTATAGAAAAGTAATTCATCAATAAGACATTCACTAACATCATCTAAAAGACATCCAACTTTATACCATATACTTGCTACGATGATTAGAGATATACAACATCAACAAATCATTATCTAACTTACCTAATAAAAAATCATAGAATTTTGAATATTACTATATTTCCAATCATATGCAATTAATACTCTTAATATGAGTGAGATTTATTATATATGTTTTTCAATCATCCACAATCTCAATTCATAACTTAATTAAATCATTTCATAAAAATCCTTAAGTAATTTATATGCTACCAGTAGCTATTATCATTTTAATAAGAGTCAGCATGCATCATAATCATTTCCTACTTATCTACTCAATCAATTTCTTCATTCTTATACTAATATGTTAAAAGATACTTAACTACAATTCAAGTATTCATATTTTTCATTGCAAATCAAATTTTTCATGCATTAATATAACTATCATGGAGACTATAGATTCATAGAATCTTAACTTACAAGCTTTCAAAACTCATGGAATCCAATATTTTAAGGAAATACATACATATATATATATATATATATATATATATATATCATTAAAACCTTTTTTTTTTTTACTAATTAAATTAGGGATTTCTAAGATCCTAGCATGGAATAACAAGACTTCATTACAAACCACAACAATAGGTAAGGATTTCTAAGATCCTAACAAGAGAGTTTTATCACAGTAAGAAAACATTCATGCAAACAAGTTTTACAAATACAAGATATCTAAGAACCTAGAAGACAAAAAAAAAATAGTATGAGTCTTGTATAACTAATTACTATGTTATTTTCCCTCTTAGTTTCTCAAGATTTTCTTGTAAAACCCATTTCTTGATCTTATTCTTGAATAAATGGTTCAAACCCCTTCCTCTCTACATCATTCAAGATAAAGAATACAAAATAGTTAAGATTCTCCATAAAAATAAAAATAAACTAGAAGTGAACTACAAAACTAAGCTAAAAGTTCATGGAGATGGGGGTTTTCCCTAGCTTACCTTGGGATTTTGAGGTTACTCCTCCTTTCTCTTTATTTCTTTTCTTTCCAAGTCTTTCTTATGTTTTTAGGGTTTACTTGGGCCTCTCTTAGGATATATTTTGTCATATGGGAGTCCCACCCCTATTGGGTAATGATTCCATTGAAACTTTCACAAAATTTTCACTTTTGGGCATTTGGGATCAATCTTGGAGGGTCAAGATCGATCATGGATTTCCTGTGATCGATCTCAGATTTTATATGTGTTGTTTTCAAGACCAATCTTTCCCTTCAAATTTCAAATAGACATAATTTTTGCTAGAGAAGAACTCGGATTAGATCGCCATTTATGGCAATGGAAAGTAGACTCATAAATCTTTCCAATGGTATATGGTTTGCAAGATAATTCTTATAGGGTTGGTTTAGATTTACCCATGAAGGTACCCGAAATATGTTGGCCTATCAACACAGACACCTTGTGGGAAAACAATCATAACTTTCTCTAGGAGCTTTAATTTATACACTGTTTCATGTATTGGAAAGTAGACTCGTAGAGCTTTCCAAGGATGTATGGTTTGACATCTAATTTATATAGGATTGATGTAGGTTTACCTATAAAGTTACTTTAAATACACTCTTGGGATAGCCTGAATGAAACCAAGAAATAGCCCCTCACGTGTGAAATTATAGAAGATTGCTTTTGAATTTTATCAAGCCTATGACTTATCTTTGTTTCCTTACTTCTAATTTATTCTATGGGATTTCCAAACACCACAATAGACTTTCTAAAAATGTTTAAAGATAATTTTACCCTCATGCATGGTTATTTACATTTTTTTCCTTCACAAGTATTGTAGGGTGTTACACCACATGTAGGACAATACCATAGTTTCTTTTATTTAATACTAATGTAATCTTAAAATTTTCAATAATACACTAAATTAACCATGTTTTATGACGACAATCATTCTAGCTAACCAATTTTTAAGCGAAGCATCATGGTTTTTTTTTCTCAATAGGGCTACTCAACCAAGACCTGCATAAGTGGGAGAGACAGAATGCTACCAAGAGGATTTGACTCCTAGACCTCTCTCCTAAAGAAGTAATGCAGCAATCACCCTCACTAATGGGTCTTTGAATAAGCTCTTTCTTATTATTAATTAATGAAACACAAATTTTTGACAGTTTTTACCAATTGAGCCAATGGAAATTAAAAATAAAAACTAAAGGGCTTTTTTTGGTGTAAAGAAACATATTAGGGGTTAGTAGAAATTTATATTTTTATCTTTTTACATTGAATGAGAAAAATGTTTACTTCTAATTGTCAACTAGATTAAAAAAAATCTTCCAAAATTCTGCCAAAATGCTAAAAACAAATATGCCTTAATTCATTGGTGTGGAACTCATTTCTGTTTTTGGGAGCAAAATGTAGAAGGAAAAACAATATTATGGCAAGTTAAACCAGCCAATGTCTGGTGACTAGGGATGTGCATTTTGTGGCCTGGTATGGGCCTTAGAAGGCTTAAGGAAGGGCTTCATTTTATATATTACTAGCTCAAACGGGCTCGGGCCCAAAACATTCCTAAATCTTAGGGCCTTAGCACATTCCAAATTAACTCTATAGGGTTTGGGCTAGCCTAAGGCTCTTCAGTACATTATATAAAACTAAAATTACTACAAATATATTGGACCTTGGGATGATCCAATGACAACCCAAACACAACCTAAGATTAAACTTGGGTCTTGGGCCTAAAGATTGTGGATGTTGTCTAGGTTGGGTTTTTGCTAGCCAAATCTCCCGACCTTGTGCACAGCCTTACTAGTGACTGATCACGTCCAAATAGTGTATCATGTTGCTTACAACTACTGTCACTACTAATGGTTTTTGGGACTAGGGGTGCCCTTACATTGGTCAGATGGTCACACGGTAGACCTAGGTCTTTGGCAGAATAGACCCTACACAACACAAATGAAGAGTCAAGGAGCTAGACACTGGTGGAGTGCCAGCCTCTAACTCTTTGTCATTGATATTTATAGGCCTGAGCAATGGCGTATCAAAGGAGATACGGCCTACCTCTCCCCTATGTTCCTCGCCACGCCCCCTTGTTCCTTCTATTTTTTCTATCCTTTTCTCAATTTGTCAAGCTAGCTATCGAGGATATTTTCTCTTGGTAATGGTTTCTGGATTGTTCTTATTTCTAAATATGGAAAGTTAGGTCTCTACCCTTTCTTGCCTAGTGGGGACTCCTGGAGATCCAACGCTTGTCATAGGCATGACTCCCTTGTTTGGTATTGGGTGGATTATGCAATGCCCCGAGGTTGATCCGAAGGTTTCGGAGTGTCAGGTACCAGATGATGGAGTGAGTGACTCGGTGCTCTCTATGCAAGCCTGGGTGTCAAAAAGTTGTCGATTAGCAAGGCCTCTCGTTGGTGGCCTCAATGTTTCTTGGTTTATGGGGCCATGAATGCTCCCCGGGTTGGTCTCTTCTCTGGGTTGGTTTCCTTGAGGACTTATTGAGCTAATTTCTTTAGGGTCGGGGCTCTGCAAGTTTATTGGGGTCGATTTATAGGGGCATTAGTATCTTTCCCTATCAGTTGCCCCCCTCATTTTTTAGTCAAGTGTTACGTGTCTCAAGACTGCGAACTGTTTGCGACTGTTACCATCTGTTTCGGAGCATGCTACTCACTTTTTCGGTTACCAAGATGAAATTAATTGGGGGCAGGCATCAATGACGGCTTCACATTTAATGGACCTCGGCAATCGAGGGGATGTGATTACACTAGTAATGGGTCATGTCAAGTGTCGCATCTCTTACGGATCCCTAGGCTATTGGATGGTTGTGTTTAAATCCCTTATATGTTTTGATATTCGCATGTCGCTTCATCTCCTGGGTTAATTTCGCTACCCCCCTGATGTGCAACACATGTAGGGTCAAGATTACTCGGGTTACCTATAAATCTCTACCCCGAATCAAGGTTTGGCTTCTTCATCATTCTCCATCATTCTCTACACTAGCACTCTTCTCTTGGCAATTTTCGACAATCCTCCTGCTTCCCGGCATTTGATCGTTGTTACATTTGGCACCCATTGAACCTCCGTGCATTTGCTTTTCACCATCCTGACTTTATTCCTACCTCTGGGCACCTATTCTTTACCGTCTCTAGCATTTTTCTATTGTTTGTCTTCTTTCCTAGTTCTACATTTCCGTTTCATAGTTTGTTCTTTATTTTGTTGTAGTTTCGTTGTTTATTAGCCCCTAGCACGTAATTTTTGTTGGCTAGTTTATTTCCTATCTTTTTTTGACCTATTTACTTTCTATTCCTTTATTCTTTCCTCTCTGTAAACCCATGGTGTCTAGGGATACTATTGACCAGATAGTCGACGGCACCGACAACCTATCAGAGGTCTGGAAAAACCCTATGGAGCAGGCTACCGGGTCAGCTCCATCCAACATTCAGACCGCGGTGGGGGAGATTGCCCTCGAGCAGGATTTCACCACCGCCAATTATGCCTCTGAATTAGGGAAGCAAGCCCTAACTCGGTTTCATTCCACATTCTCCATTCTTGAGGGGGCCATTCTTTCTGCCTCTGGGGGTACCCGAGACTTTGAGGCCCCTGTTGGTAGCATGGTGTTGTACGAGTAGGCCCTTCTGGCAAGTCTTCATTTTTCAGTTTCCTTATTTTTTCAGGGAGCTGCTATTCTGCCTCGGGTTGGCATCAAAGCAACTAATGCCTAATGCCTGGCGGATAGCCATAGGATGCATGATTCTATAAGAGTTAATGTTTAAGGAGAAGGCTCACCTTACCTTTAATGAGTTTTTCCACTGTTATTGCCCAAAAGAGCAAGAGCCGGGGTGATTTTACTTAGCTAGCCGAGACCCGACTACAACTCTAGTGACTGGACTCCCAAGCTTTCATAGTGGGTGGAAAAGTCGATACTTCTTCATCTCAGGCGAAGGTTGGGAGTACCCCTGAGGGAGGTCCTCCTCGTGAGGTTTAACCGGGGTGGGCATCGGTCATCAGCCCTATAGGTGAGTAACCATTTTTTGTATATTTATTCATTATTTTTGTGGTCTTCCCATTTTCTCTTTCTTTTTATGCGTTTACTTTTTGTGTCAGTTTTTGAGGTAGACAAGCTATCCCCTGAGGAGGAGGCCCGCATTCGGGAGGTCATGAATCACTCGACCCACTCTTTTCAGGATCTTGTTACTCCCAAGCACCTTCATAAGTGTGGGTTTGGGCCCGACCCAAGTAGTTTTCCCTTCTTTTCTTTCTTTTATTTTTATGCCATCTAGTCTTGTTTTCTCTTCCTTCCCCCTTTCTTTCTTTTCTCTAATTTCTTCTTTTCCTTTTTTTATATGTGTACAACTAATTTCTGATCTTAGGTGTGTCTTACTATGCAGCGATGAAGCCGAATAAGAAGTTTTTGGCTTAGGCCCGAGAAGCTTGAGTAGCGGACCAAGGGGTAGCTGTGACCACAAGGAAACATAAGTGGCACTTCATCAGCGGGGGGCCTTCCCAAGCTCAGGCCCCCGAGGTTTCCCCCGAGGCAGCACCAGCTTGGCCATCCCAGCTAGCACCACCCCAGCTCCCGAGGCCCCCATTCCCATCGTATACTTGGTGGCGGAGACTGTCGAGTCTCCTCTATGCCCAGCCACTAAGGGTGAAGTAGTGGCTCCCCTCAAGATTGCCCTACTATTGAGGTCGCTCCTCCTTTACCTCAATCAGGGCGTCTTCTCCCTCTCGGGTGGCATCAACTTCTAATGCAGTCACCACCCAGGCACTTTCTTCCTCGACCCCAGAGGGGGGCTAGTCGTCTTCCAAGTCCTCGTCCTAGCTATCGAAGCTAGGCCCTAGGGCGGACTATATTCTGGGGGAAGTTCCCCTCGAGGACCTCGAGTCCTTAAAATCTCTTGGCTCTTTTGCGCTCCACCAAGAGATGATGCACTACTCAGCCAAGGTAATCTTCTTCTTCCCCCTTATATATATTTTTTTCTTTCATCGTTTATGTGTCTATGCTAACTCATTTTTTTGTGTCTATTTTTTCAGATTGTGGCCCTAATGGCAACCTTTATCCAGAGGTTCAAGATAAACGAGAAAGTTTGAGGCGAGCTCTAAAATAGCCTTGCCAAGGCCAAAAGTGAGCTTGGCACTACCCGCAAGAGTGTCAATGCAGAGATTCAAGCCCTCCAGTATGACTGCCTGGGTCACAGAGAACGAGGCCCGCATCGAGGAGCTAACGGGGTGATTGCGGTCGACTGAGGTAGAGATTGCCCAAGCTAGGGATGAGCTCGGGGCTGAGAGGAACCACCGCCTCATTGTCGAGGATTCATTTTGTATGACCCTTGAGAAGGCGATAAATAAGGTGGCCAAGGCTGTGGAGCTTACTCGGATTTAAGCAGAGGAGGAAAGAGAGAAGGTCATCAAAATGGCGACTGCCAAATACCTGACCTCCATTGCCTTTGAGGTCGTCAAGGCCAGGAGCTTCTTAGAAGGGTTCAAGGCCTTCTAGGAGATGGCAGCCGAGGTGTTCCCAGATTGTGACTTCTCCACCTTTATCCCTGACGAGGAGGAGGAAGAGGACAAGGAGGGAACATAAGGGAAGAAGGGAGGAGAAGGAGGAGGGGATGTGGAAGGAGTGGCTAGAGGGGTGACCGAGGAAGCTAGGGCTGCTGCCCCGGGAGATGCCACCTCGGGAGATGCTAACCCCGAAGTGTAATTGTACTTTTTATCCTTCTTTCTTTTCTTTTTTTTGTAATCTTTTGTCATATGAATGAAGTCTCTTTTTTGGCCCCCATCCTTTATGCACTTTGTTCTCATTGTTATTTTTCTCCTTAATATTTTCTAAGTATGGATGTGTCTCATGGTGATTATGTTTCTTCTCGAGTTTCTCAGGCATATTGGGGTAGGCTACGATAAGGACGCCTAAGAGTATAGAGATAGTTAGCGACAAATTTCTCTAAGTATAAGTAAATTTTGGGGTAACTAATCTTTAAGTGAGTAAGGACAAAACAACGATGAATTTGACTAAGTATGGGCACGCCTCGGGATAAATAACTTTTAAGCGAGTAGGGGTAGGCAATGAAATTTTTTTCTAAAAGTGTAGGTATGCCTCCGGGATAATACTTTCTTAACGAGTATATGCACTGCCCTTAGATAATTGTTCTAATCTTTTGATCCCTTATGACTTGGGTGAGTAAGGGTTCCCAATGACGCTCTTTTGGGCTTAAGCCCCTTACCCCTCATAGGGGCCTTTCTTTAGTAATCTCGTTTGACACTCTTATGCCCTCGTTTCAATTTTATATACAAGAGGGGGTAGTTGTACTCACTTGGTGTCAAAGGGTCAATTTTAGTTGTGATACACACGTCCCGACACGCTTCGGGCCCCTGGCTTTACTTGCTGGAGTCTTTGCTTTTGCTGATCTGCGAGACTTCTCATTACCTTGTGATTTTTCCCCTAAGAGATGGATCAATCTTATGACCTAGGGTCAGTCTTGTAACCTAATCTTGCAACCTAAACACGAGGACCCGAAATTTTCTCTGAGGGATGAGTCAATCTTATGACCTAAGGGATAGGTCAATCTTGTGACTTGAGGGCTAATCTTGTAACCCGGACACAATGGCCTAAAATTTTTCCTAAGGAACGGATTAATCTTATGACCTGGGGTCAATCTTGTGACCTGAGGGCTAATCTTGTAACTCGGGCACGAGGGCCTGAAATATCTCCTAAAGGACGGGTCAATCTTGTGACTTAAGGGCTAATCTTGTAACCCAGACATGAGGGCCTAAAATTTTTTTGTCTTTGCAAAGTGAGAACATTTCATTAACTAGGGTTGAATGATTACATCAACTTCACTAGTAGTATTTTCTCAAGTGCCCGACATTCCATGGTTGTGGTAGGGGTTCTCCTTGCATCGTCTCGAAGTGGTATGTCCCGGGCCTATGATAGCGTGTTACCCATTAAGGTCCCTCTCAGTTGGGCCTCAGTTTTCCCTATGTAGGGTCTTGTGTCACTAGGCCCACCTTCCTAAGGACTAAGTCCCCCATCACAAATCTTCTCATCCTAACTTACGAGTTATAGTACTTGGTCATTCTCTGCTTGTAGGCAGTTTCCTGAAGTGTGGCGTTGTCCCTTTTCTCTTCTAGCATGTCCAAATTGTTCATAAGGCTCTCCTCATTCCTTTTCGAGTCAAAGTTCATTATTCTATACATGGCTATCCGAATCTTGACTGGTACCATTGCCTCGGTCCCAAACACCAACAGGAATGGTGTTTCCCCAGTGGGGGTCTTTACCATAGTACGGTATGCTAAAAGGATGCTTGGTAGTTCCTTAGGCCAAAGGCCTTTGGAGTTCTTGAGCCTTTTTTTTTATGATACTCAGGAGCATCCTGTTGGTGACCTCCACTTGACAATTAGCTTGGGGGTGAGCCAAGGAAGAGAAGTGATTCTTGATCCTGAGCTCTGCATAGAATTCCCAGAACTAGGCTTATTTAACTGCTTACCGTTGTTGGTGATGAGTACTCGGGGAATCCCGAACCTACACACAATTGATTTCCAAGTGAAGTCTCGGATGTTTTTCTCAGTGATCTTGGTTAAGGGTTCAGCTTCCATCCACTTCGTGAAGTAGTCGATAGCCACCACCAAGAACCTCATCTATCTCTTCCCTCGAGGGAGGGGTCCAACAATGTCAATTCCACACTGGGTGAATGGCTACGATCCAACTATAGGGACCAGCTCCTCTGCATGCTTCTTAGGGATATTGGCGAACCTTTGGCATTTGTCACACCTTTGGGCGAGTAGGCTTGCATCCTTCTGCATGGAGGGCCAATAGCACTCCACCCTAATTACTTTATTGGCCATTGCCCGACCTCCTGAGTGGTTCTCGCATACTCCCTCATGTATTTCTCAGAGCACATAGTTGGCCTTCTCATCAGACAGGCACCTAAGTAGGGGGAGGGTGAAGCTCCTTTTGTAGAGGGTATCATCGAGGAAGAGATACCGGCTCGCCCCTATTTTCACCTTTCTTACCTCGTCCTTATTCTCGGGTAGATCACTGTCCTTCAAGTATTTTATAATCTGGCTAGTCCACTCAAGCTTTAGGCTGGCCATGTTGAATTCTTTACCTTCTTTTGCCTTGGTACTTGGCCTGAGAAGATGCTCTATAAAGATCCTAGGATTAAGATTTTCAATGGCTGATGATGCGAGTTTGGTCAACTTATCAGTTTTTTTATTCTAATCCCGTGGGACCTGATGTATAGCAAAATTTTCAAATTGGGACTTCTCTTTTAATATAAGTGCATGATACTTCTTCATTCACTCGTCCTTTACCTCGTATTCCCCTCGCACTTGCCCTACCACAAGTTAGGAGTCGTTGTTGACTCTCACCCATTTGGCTCTGAGGGCACAGGGAAAGCGTAATCCAACAAGAATTACCTCATACTCTGCCTTGTTGTTGGCTATCTTGAACCCAAATCTGATGGCGTACTCAATCTCATTTCCCTCTAGTGTGACCAAGACAACTCATCCCCTAGTGGTGCGGCTGGTATAGGAGCCATCAACATATATGACCCATGCTGCTTGGCCTGCCTCCTGTCCCTCGGGCTCTTCCTCATGCGCCCTAGACTCGCCCCCTGACTCGGGAGTATATTCAGCGATGAAGTCTGCCACTACTTAACCCTTAATAGCTCCCTAGGGGTGGTATTCAATGTCAAACTCGCTTAGCTCCATCGACCACTTGACCAGTCTCCCAAAGATCTTAGGTTTATGCAGCATTACCCTGAGTGGCTAATTAGTGAACACTCGGATGGTGTGGGCTTGGAAGTAAGGCCTCAGTCGTCAGGCCGTGACAACCAAGGTGAATGTTATTTTCTTGACCTTCGAGTATCTTTCTTCGGCTCCCCTAAAATCTCTACTGGTGTAGTATACCGGTGTTTGTACCCCACCTTCTTCCCTGATCAATACTAAGCTGACTATCATTCCCGATACCAATAGGTACATATAGAGAACCTTGCCCCACTTTAGTTGATTGATCAACTGCAAGCAACTAAGGTGGTCTTTAAGCTCTTGGAAGGCCTTTATGCATTCTTTATCCCAATAGAATGCCTTTTTAGCAAACAAAAAAAAGGAAAGCACTTGTCTGTGTCCAGGATATAAATCTACTCAATGTTGCGACCCTCCCTACCAGTCATTGTACTTCTTTGGTGTTCTTGGGCGGTCGCATGTAGATTATGGCCTTAACCTTCTCGGGATTCACCTCTATTCCTCGCTGCGAAACCATGAACCCGAGAAACTTTCCTGTGGGTACTCCGAATGTGTATTTATTGGGGTTAAGCTTCATTTTATACTTCCTCAGGGTTTCGAATGTCTCACCCAGGTTCGACAGATGCTGTTCGGTTAAGAGGCTCTTCACTAGCATGTTGTCCACATATACTTCAACATTCCTCTCGATCTGGTTCTTAAACATTTTGTTGATGAGCCTTTGATAGGTTACCCCTACATTCTTTAGTTTGAAAGGCATGACCTCGTAGCAATAAAGCCCCTAGTCGGTGATGAAGGCCATTTTCTTCTAGTTGAGCTCGTGTATCCTCATCTGATTATATCCCCTAGAATGCATCCATGAAGCTAGGAGTTTGGTAGTCGGTCGTTGAATCCACCAGGGTGTCGATCCTCAGGAGGGAAAAACTATCTATGGGACATGATTTGTTGAGGTTGGTGAAGTTGACACACATTCTCTAGTTCCCATTAGGCTTTCATACATGACTACATTTGTTAACCACTCTAGGTAGTGGACCTCCCTTATGAATTGGGCTTTGAGTAGCTTCTCCACTTCCTGTACAACAAGTTGGTTCCTTTCTAGGGTGAAGTTTCATTTATTCTATTTGATAGGCCTCCAGGTCGGGTTTACAGTGAGCCGATGTACTTCCAGCCTAGGGTCTATCCCTAGCATGTCCTCATGCGTCTAAGCAAACACATCTCAATTCTCAATAAGGAAACTGTGTAATTGGCCCTTGAAGTCCTCCAGCAAATCTAATCCCACCCGGGTTACACGGTTAGGATTCTTAAAGTCAAGGGTAATACTCTCAAGTTCCCCATGGTTCTGCCACTATCTGGGTCTTGTCATCTTAAACCTCCAAACTATCGATTAACATGGTTTCCTTTGAAGTCGACTCTCCTTTGAGTAAGGCCATGTAACATTCCCGGGCTACCACCTGGTCCCCCCTAACTTCCCCAACCCCTCTTTCAATGAGGAAAAGCATCAAAAGATGGTAGGTCGAGGTGTCCGCTCTCATTCGGTTCAGTGTCAGCCTTCCGAATGGTATTGTAGGCCGAGGGGTAATTGATCACTAAAAAATTGATTACCCTGGTGATCTGCCAGTCACCCTTCTCGGCGGTGACTGGAAAGCCAATAGTCCTGAGGGAAAGCAACTTGTCGCTTGCGAAACCAACCAAGGGTGATTAGGCTGGCTTGAGTTTGTCTCTTCCAATACCTATCTAGTTGAAGGCTAGAAGATAAAGGATATATGCTGAGCTCCCATTGTCAATGAGGACACAATGTGTGATGTAGTTCGAGATGACCAACATCACCACTAGCGCGTCATCATGTAGCTAACTCACTCCTTCGGTATCTTCTTTAAAGAAGGTGATGAGGGGATGCTCTACCTTGTGTTGTTTGGTCAGCCTTTCTGCAACCATCATCTAATAGTCCCTCTTGAAGTGTATTTGCCTCACGTGGGACTTCCTAGCTAAACTGGACTCTCCACCCCTGATGAGCCCTCTGGTGATCACCCTGACTTCGCTTATCGGCCCTTTAGGTCTTCTTCCTCCTAAGTGAGAGGGTCTCAGCAAGTATCTTCTCATCTAACTGGGGGCCTTTCAGCAACGAACCTTTGTAGCCGCCCCCATTGAATGAGGGCTTCTATCTATTCTTTTAAATCAAAGCAGTCATGGTCGTGGTCCCAATGAAAGCGATAGTACTTATCGCAATTTTTTCCTTTTGGGCCATGTAATATTTGGGTCATCCTTGAGGTGCAAGAACACCTGTTACTGGTACACTGAGGGGAGTGTAGTTTTGAAATCGACTCGGGGGTAGGTTGACCCGGGGCCTAGCCCCACCGTTATCATTGCCCCCTTAGCCCGATGACCCCTTTCTTCCTGAGTAGCTTGCTATTCCCTTTTCCTTTTGTTCGACTGGGAGTTAATTCCAGCCTCCCACTCTCACTGGGTGCTAAAAGTATCCTCAGAGTTCATGTGTTATTGTGCCTTCAGCATAAGGTCGGCCATGTGCGATGAGAGATTTTAAGAGAGAGAGAATAGGAACTTGGAGGGCAGCAAGCCCACCATGAGAGTGTCCATGATCACTTTTTCCTCAGCATCGTCCACTTGCAACATCTCCTTGTTGAACTGGGATACATAATCTCAGAGGGACTCACCCTTGCTTTGTTTGATATTTAGTAGGTAGGTGGTGGGCTTTCGGTGTCTCTGGCCTCCTATGAAGTAACTGATGAACTACCAACTGAGTTCTGTGAAGTTTGAGATGCTCCTGAGCTTCAATCGATTGAACCAAACTCGAGCAAACCCCTTGATTGTTGTGGGAAAAGTCCAACACATGATCTCGTCGGGGGCCACCTGGAGGTTCATATGTGTTTTATAGGCTTTCAAATGGTCGAGGGGTTCTCGAGTGCCGTCAAACATCTCTATCTGGGGCGGCTTAAACTTGTCGGGTAGGGGTTAAGCCATTACCTCTAAAGTGAATGGATGATCTGTTCTTTGGATGAGCTCATCGACGGTGGCAAAGGCTTTTCCCTTGATGGCCTCCTTCATGGTTGCCATCTCCCTTCTCACATCCTCCGTCTCCTCTTCCCAAAGGTTAGAGGTATGAAACCTCTCCCTAAGCTAGAAAATACGGCTTGTCTCCTTGAACCGAGGTGCTATCTCATTCTCTTCTTCGTCCTCTTGTCCCCAACCATTGTCACAGCTCTAGACAGGAGGGACGTGGGATCCCTGCTGTCCCGTTTCCTAGTTGTTGGGCTCACCCCTTTGGCTTCTCAGCTCTTGTATGATTTCTTGGTTTGGCTCTATGAGAAATTGTATGTTCACCATTAAACCATGAACTCGTTCTAGGATAGCTACCCAGGGTTATTCGTAGTGTCCTCCGTCGGAGATGGAGGTTTCCCCCCCGTCGACTTCGGCGCCAAGGTCGTACTAAGCTACCATCAACCTAGTCTCAACCATGCAGACCTTCGGTTCTCAGGGAATGAGTTTTCCCACAAACAGCACCAACTGATGGTTTTTGGGACTGGGGGTACCCTTATACTGGTCAGATGGTCACACGGCAAGCCTAGGTATCTAGCGGAACTGACCCTACACAACACAGATGAAGAGTCAAGGAGCTAGACACCAATGGGGTGCTGGCCTCTAACTCTCCGACGATCAAATCAGATGGTGGGGATAGTAGAATACTTAACTCAAAGGAAATACAGCCTGCCTCTCCCCCACATTCCTTGCCATGCCCCCCAGTTCCTTCTGTGTTTTCTATCCTTTTCTCAATGTGTCAGGCTAGCTGTCGAGGATATTCTCTCTTGGTAACAACTTCTGAATTGTTCTTATTTCCAAATATGGAAAGTTGGGTCCCTACCCTTTCTTACTTGGTGGGGACTCCTGAAGATCCAACGTTTGTCGTGGTCATGACTCCCTTATTTGGTATCAAGTGGTTTATGCAATGCCCCGAGGGTGATTCCGAGGGTTTCGAAGTGTCGAGTACCGGAGAACGGAGTGAGTGACTCGGTGCTCTCTATGCAAGCTTGGGTGTCGAAAGGTTGTCAAGTAGCAAGGCCTCTCATTGGTGGCCTCAATGTCTCTTGGGCTATGGAGCCATGAATGCTCCCCGTGTTGATTTCTTTCCCGAGTTAGTTTCCTCGGAGACTTATTGGACTAATTTCTTTAGGGTCGTGGATTTATCAGGGTCAGTTTATAGAGGCCTCGGTATCTTTCCCTATCAACTACCAATTAGGAATATTGGTTTCTAAATAAAAAATTTGAAAAAAAAATTATTAGAATCCTTGGCAGTTTCGGTCCATTTTTATGTTCTCACAAGTAAAATCCAGTGCCGCAATGAGAGGAATCCTACGGTATGAGCACTTTATAGGTTTTGTG
Source organism: Platanus orientalis (assembly GCA_025762735.1). Taxonomy (NCBI): domain Eukaryota; kingdom Viridiplantae; phylum Streptophyta; class Magnoliopsida; order Proteales; family Platanaceae; genus Platanus; species Platanus orientalis. The sequence goes on from JAOXJP010276295.1 coordinate 18,869, forward strand.
TTTTTTTTTTTTTAATTTTAATAAGGGTTGGAAGATCGTTAGAGCCACAATCTAAAGACAGTAAAGAGCAATTATAACCCAAGCATGAACTTTAAAGACAGTAAAGAGCAATTATAACCCAAGCATGACCTAGTTAAGATTAAATTTTATATGCTGGTGGAGACTTTATTAAATTGATAACTCGAGATAGAAAAAGAAAGAAAGGAATCATTGTGTATGGACATGCATTACAACATTAACTAGAGTGAAAAAGAGAAACTTAAAATAATACTTAAGTTGTAACATTGAATGTGAGAATACCATTCATCTGTACGTGGTATCTAAGACACTGAATTAGGTTGAGTTATACTTACCCAATATATATAGATATATGTGTGTGTGTGTGTATGTATCTATTTCAAACTTGCATCTTTTCCTGGGCTATCCTGAGAATATGAGAGTTTGACACGGTCAGGATCATCATATATGGCCAACCTTCCCATTGACCTAGCAGAGTTTTTAGTCGGATCCATATCACATCTCTACCTCTTGTTTGGTAATTGGTAAATGGCAACAAACGATCCAAGGATGAAACCATAGTCACTGGATGGGAAAACGAGTGTGGGAATTTGAAACTGAAACACCCCTTACATCGAAAGGTTAAGCTTGTTAACAAAAACAAGAAACGAACGACCCTGTAACAAGATTATTGAGAAACGTCTATTTGTGGGAAACAGATTTTCCTCATAACTATGGTTGAAACTTCTTTATTTGTTTCTTTTAAACCATCCATATAAATGACATTTACATCAACAACAATCAATGATATAACTTCAGAGCCAAATATGAATTTAATGCTGTCTTTTGGATGTAGAAGGATCGACAGACGTTGAGTTGTCAAATTCTGAGTTAATGGCATTGGATTATCTGGACCGAGAGGATCTTCGCAAGAGAGGCAAG
>JAOXJP010276316.1:0-19807 GCA_025762735.1 Platanus orientalis
GTCCAGGCTGCAACAAACATATCCCTGTAGGTATCCAACCAACTCTACACGTAATCTGGATATGTACTAAACTGCTTCTCCAATAGTGCTATGTGGTTGTCATAATCCTCTTCTGTTGGTGACAGAACCACTAGATTCTAGTAAGTCATGAAGAAATCTCACGCTTCCTTTGTTGAAAATAACTTCTTACACTTTGCAAGCACATTTTTATTGGTGTGTCACCTACACAACAGATGTGTGGCAGTGAGAAACACTCGTGAGATAACATTCATTAGAGCCAAGTCCCTATCTGTTACAATGATGTGGGACAAAACACTATCATCTATAATACCACACAAGACATCCAGAGCCCAATTGAATTTGTCATCCCTCTCATGTTGTAGAAACATAAACGTCATGGAGAAGGTCATGTTAGCAGATGTCATCCCAATGATTTCTAGGAGGGGCATACAATATCTGTTGGTTTTATACGTGCAATCCATGAACAACACATGTAGGAATGCATGTAATAAATCCAAACTGGTTGGGTGTGTCCAAAATAAGTCAGTGACAACCTCACTATCTTCACTCGTATGATGTCACTCGATGTACTAATGCTCAGCCAACAGTGCTAATAATTGTTGCATCTGGGATCTTCCACCTTTTTCTTCTACCTTATATGTGTGTCGTGCATTGTAGACTGCCTTCATTGTAATTGTATTGAGGGGATCTTTTTTCTTCATAGTGACCAAAATTTCTTTTTGTTGCACGTTACTCTTGGACATGTCCTTTAATAACGAGTACTCCTATTCGGATAATCTATTAACATAGGAGTGACTCTCTAGATAATCTGTAGTCTGGTTGTTATGTATGCCACATAACTCTTCTAACATCCAGTCATCATCGTTGGACTTCTTGTCTTTCAATCGGAATGGACATTCACATTTTTTTGTATCCTTTTCCCTAACATTGACATCCACACAAATGTTTTTAAACATCTTGTCTTCTTTGTACCGTCCACTCCTCTCACATCCGAGGGTCAGACTTGTTTTTCTTATAGCACCACTTGAACCTGCGTTCAAAATGAAAATTACAAAATCGTTATTCTTTGCAACATTTGTTGTCCACTTAATTAAGTTCACCCGACTAGTAAATATCTGCAAAAGAGAGAAAGAACACAACGGTTAATTAATCCACTTACTAGGGATTGATTTTTAGCGTATACTAAGAACTGATTTTTACCTCGCATGTGATGAACTCATAATTATAATCCACAACCATTTGATCGCAAGTCTGGCTACATTGGGTGGGCTACAATCACAAGATTTATATTTAGTATATTAATAGACAAAACAAATCCTTAAAACAATTGACTGATTTTTTTCTTTCATTTTTTGTTATCTTCGGAAAGAGCAAACCGAGCATCATAGGGTTTGCTTAACCAGCCTAACCAAACAGACAAAAGTGTGCTCAATTAGGCTGGTCGTGCACCCTCGGTTAGGCTAGCCGAGCAAATCCTGCTATGCTCGGTTAGCCTAGCCAAGCACACCATTGGTTGTTCAGCCTGGTCTTTCCGAACACGGCATGAAAACTCAAAAAAAAAAAAAAAAAAGATTTCACATACCTGCGTACTTCCTTTTCGCTCTGGTTCACTTCCATTGTACTCCATTACTTCACTTTTCTCTTGTAAATGCTTAACTTTGAAAATGAGGTATTGGGAAGAAGGATTTGGGAAGAAACCTCGAAAAGTAGAGGTGTGTTGGGAGAGAAAGAGATGAAGGGGAAGGAGCGTAACGTTGGTTTTGGAGGGAGAGAGTGAAGTGGACTTAGAAATCAGTTTTCATTTTTTTTCCAAAAGGTTAACGTAGACTTTGTACAATGGAGTATTTTGGGAAAGGAAGATATGAGGTTTTAAGTGAGGTGGACTTAGAAAAAACTGTGGTGGAAATAGAACATCCCTACTTTTAGCCTTTATAAACAAGTTTGGCTATGGGCCATTGGACTCTAAATCGAGCCCACCCATATGGCCATACATACCAGTTTTTGCACCAACACCCAAAGCCAAAGATATGCCATACAGTTTGCATCAATGAGCTTACGAGCTTGTGCAACAATTTGGATTGGCCATTACATGACTTTTTAAAGGTAATTGCTTCAGCTGAGAGTCTGAGACTTTATGATATCAAGATTATTCCAGAAAACAATTTTTGGTTTTAAATACGATTTTTTTTTCTTTCAAACTGTATATCGGTTGTATTTATAGCAATTGAACAACATTTTTAACTGCCCAAATAGAAACAATTTTATCAGTTGATTATGTTCTGTTGCCATATTCAAGATATGAAAAGCATAGTGAGACGAACAAATTTGCATAAAGTGTAATCATTATGAAATATTGCTTGCATAATAATCTAAGGAATATAGGAACTACAATCTAAAACATGTTCATTGGTAATTCATGATATGAAGGGGATGCTGCTCAACTCTGAACAATTGCGTGTGTCACTAGTACTTTCAACTCAAATATGTCCCCTAAATTCCACGTCTATTATTTGCTTTCCCACACCCTTCCGAAAACAGATGCCGGTTCTTATTGACAATATATTTTCTACTGATGAATTTGGGCTTCAATATTGCTCCTTTCTATCAAGACTGCAAAGAAGAAGGGAAAAAAGGAAGGAGAGTTATTACCTCATCTTCGATCAGTTTCATTTCAGAACAAAAAACTAATCAGACAAGATGAACGCAAAATCATAAGAATACATGCTTTCCTTGAAGAGAGTAAAACTAGAACAAATTTCATAGTCAGATACCTTACAGGTGGGTGTTGAGTTATCTTCACTAGCACCAGCACTAGCAATCCTGACGTTCCAATTATTAGTGAGTCCTCGTCCCATAGTGTGCTCCAGCTCTTCCAGTTTGGGTTTAAGAAGTTCCACTTCTCACGCCAACTCTTCACGTATTTGCTTCATTGCCTAAAAAGTGACAGAAATTGTAACATGTTAACAAGATGGATGGATTTGCCTTCCTGAGAAAAGCGGGGGTTCTTAAACAATAACTATACCACCAAAAAATGTGTTCAGATCAACGAATACACTTTTTGTTACTTCAAACCTTAACATGAATAGTTCAAAAGATTTCTTTCATTCTACCTCCTTTAAACAATTAAATGCTACTAATTTCCAAGAAGCAAATACAAAATCATGGTAGCATTTAAAGCAATGGGGAATATATTATCTACAGAGACTGCTTTCAAGGCTATGCTAAATTCTTGTATCTAAAGATTCCAGTTCATGAAGGAGCATCAAATCCGCTTATTTACCCCCATTGATGAAATTCTACCAATTAACTTACTTCTAGGGGAGAAAAGCAATTAGAATTGTTACTCCCTAGAGACAGCCCGAAAACGGCAGTTTTTAGTACAGCCGACCACGTTTCATGCTCTGATTTCAAGTACTTCTATGTTGAATGAATATGTCATTCAGGAAATATAATGCTTTTATGTATACTATAAGCAAGGTAATGGATTTATGCAGCCGCCACTTTCTCAAACATCAAACCACATATTTTAATAAAAGGATACATGGTGCTCTACTATCACAATGAATCTATACAGTACTTTAAAACAACTGAGACTGTTTATTCCAGTTTTAATAATTTTTATGCTGAATTGACTTTTCGTAAAGGTCTGATGCTTTTAATCACTCGATCACCAAGAAGATGAACTTGCATCTTCTCCGGCCATGACATTCTCAAATGTCAAGACTCAGTTGTGACCAAGGTTCAAAATTTTGCTTTTGATGAATATAATGCCTTGGGGATTTATGAAAATTTCAGGGAAATTATGCTAGAATATTTCGAAATAATGAAAAAATTGTGGAAATTTCGATATGAACTACTGCAAAAATTTCAATCTATGTTGAGCATGATTACACACTCAATACTCAAAAAACTATATAAAGTATCAATCTATGAACATGTTAATCACATTGATAAACAAATGGCAACTAGTCATTTTTTATAAGATAAATGACGACCAAACTTGTCAAATTGCATGATTACTTTGCCTAATTTTTCATCTTAAATTAGTCATGTTGTAAACAAACTTTATATAATAAAGTTATGCAATAGTTTTCCATCAATTTAATTATTTTATAAACAAAAATTAAACAATATTGTTTACTAAAATGGATTTAAGTGGAATTATTATTTTTGGTCTAGAATCAACAAATCAGAAATTATAGCAAATGAATAGAATTAGAATGGGTATAGCTCATGCATAATAAATCCTGTCAAGAGCACTGATACCAATGAAAGTTCGCCAAACAATATTTCGATAATATCAACATAGTTTTGTGACATTTCAATAAAAAAAATTTGGAATTTTTGTATTCCCCAAATATTTCATTTCGCCACCACTGAAATTTTGAACCATGGTTGTCACTAGGCATGGACACCAGATGCATCTCAGTCTCTCAGCCTCATCCTTGGAAAGGAGGGATCGGTTTATGAACGCTTCCCTTAACGAACGCTCATCACTGCTCCTTGTCAGGAGCGGACACATCAGCGTTGAAAAGTGATTTTCACTTTTTTGGGGAATGCATATTCACTTTTCGGTGCTGATGTGCTCGCCGCCTGACAAGGAGCAGTGGTTAGCATTCGTTAAGGTGAGCATTTTTTATCCATGGAACCTGCTGAACCCAGTACACCATTATAGGTGAACAGACTGCGGATCTCCTGTATATAAATTTTGTTAAATGCCCATCTTCAACCGATCCAATCAAATGAAAAATTCTCATCCACCTCTTAAAACAAAAGAATTTCACCTCAACATTCAACATCATATTCTTGAAGGTCTTCCCTATTGCACTCCAACTATAAATTCTACAGAAAGAATCCATAGTTATCTAGCAGAATTTTTCTTTTTGCTATTAAATCCACAGAATGAAGGGTTGACTGCTTCATGGTGGACCTCCTGTAAGAAAAGGCAAAGGATCTGCTCAAGCAAAGTTCAAGAAGCAAGGGGAGGTCAACACGTAGAAAAAATTAGGTTGGCCAGGGATGGAAAAGGCCAAAGTCAACCCTGTGTTGGATTTTTTTTTAATCCAAAATACCCCATCTCCTACCTCAATCCATCTTCTCCCAACCATGGTTCCAAATTTCGACGAAATTTCGAAAATTTCGCCGAAATTTCAAACATTTTGAAAGGTCAAAATAAAAAACAAAGGTAATCATATTTTTCTCAAATTTCATTAAAAGATCGTCCAAAATTTGATATTTCGCGAAATAAAACGAAATATCACAAAAAAAAATGCTTAAATCATAGAGAATAAAGAAGGAGGAGGAAGAGGAGGAGGGAAGAAGAAGAAGAAGACGACTTTCCTCACTGCCATCGCCGGAGGTAAGGTGAGCTGCCTCACCTTCGTCTCTCTCTCCCCGTCCCTGTCTCTCGCCTCTCCTTTCGAATCTCAAACAGCCCATTAGGGTTTCATTTTTTTTTAATAAGGGGTTGAGGTGTATTTACAATAATACCCTCATTTATTTAACTTAATAAGTTATAATTTTATACATTAATACTTATTAATAACTTAATACATTCAAATCTATGTATATATTACCTTATTAGTTGGAGTTAATAATGAAATTAATTAATTTAAATTAAAAAATTTAACAAAATCTTTAATAATTCAATATATTAACTTATATGATAATAATTAATTAAAAATTATATGTTTCGAAACTTTCCATGAAATTTTCAATATTTTGAAACAAAACATCGAAATTTCTATAACTCATCTGGGCGAAATATTCTTCGAAATCAAAATTTGGAACCATGGACATATTACAAGGCTTCTAAATCATTTTAGGGCATACCCTAAATTGAATCCATCAAAACCTTTGATATCTTTGAGCCTCTTTTTGTGTCCCTAATCATTTTAGGGCATACCTTAAAATTGTTGAACAACCCTAAAATCTTTTTCCGTCAATTTTAGGAATTTCCCAAGACCCTAAAATTTTTACAGAAAGCCTAAACACTATGGTAGGTGTCAATAACAATAAGAGGACAACTTCTTGTCCTCATGCTTAGCCTTTGTTTTTTATTTATTTTCTTTATGTTTTTTAGGGTTAATTTCATATAAGGCCATAGAACCATGGGAGGGAGTTAGTTGTAATTTAAGAAAGTTTTAAAAGTGATTTGCATTTTTTTTTAAAGTTTTATAAGGTTTTTAGTGTTCGTCGTACAACACTAAGGGTGCACGGGTATTTTGGTTCAAACATGTAAAAAAAAAAAAAAGCTTATAAAAGCCTCTCATTCTCGTGTACGATCAGTTTGAAGTTGAATAAAATTTTGAAGTTCTATAGAGCCTCACGGCTGGATTGGTGTATCCCCTTACCTTTCACAGTTTTAAGTGAGTTCTATCGTCTTCTCTCTTCTTTCTTCTCTTTTCCATGTTTTTCTCATCTTCCTTCTTTTTTTCTTTATCATTTAACCTTCTTCTCTTATCCTCTTTTCTATCTAAATCTTTTGTTTTACCATCACCTTCATCAATCTTTTGCATGAACCCATAATCAAGAACTTTATATTTCACTTTTCTTAGGTTTCTTAAAATTTGGAAAATTTTCCAACAACCTATCTTCTTTGATTACTCATATTTTCCACCCAAAATCCAATTCCTTCTAAACCTAAGCCCTTCATAACCATGTAAACCCCTCCACACAACTTTCCCTAATATTTTTCAACCCTAAAACCCTTTTCTTGAAATTTTTCCTAAATTTTCAAGAACACTAACCCAAGAAACCCACCCCCTTTAGCGTACCATTCTAGACTACTTTCTTTTCAAATCTTATTTCATAAACTTATTTCCCACATAAAATAAAAGGGGATGGCTGGGTGCACCCTTGTGTGCCCTCAATCTTAGGGTTCCAATTTTAAAATCTCCCAATTTGGGGATTTTCGGCCACTCTTGAATTCCCTTATTTCTTTCGTAATTTTTCTCTTCAATTTCTTCTAATTTTCTTAAAGCATCTTTGAGTTGATTTAATTAATTCTTGCATTTATTTGATCAAGATTTGATTTCTTAAATAGTGTTCTTTAAATTTTCAGCATATATTAATTTCAAGAATCAACCTTTATTGAATAGAAATTACTTTTAGGCTTTGGTTTATTTATTTTCTCTTGTAGGAGCTTAATCCCATTGGTATCCTACATCACCTAGCCAAAACAAAACAAAAAGACTTGACTGAGAAATTGCTATTCTAACCTATGGTCCAAACTCTACTATCCCTCTTTCCTTGGAGATATATATGGGAACCTGAAGTTGTCTCCAAGGTTATGTACAATGGTATTTTCTTAACCAAGTCTTCATATGATCCCGAATCCCTATGATGACCATATCCATCTAAATATTTATGTCAAGTGCTTGCAAAATAAGGAATCCATTAATCACATCCTTATCCTCTGTGACTTTTCAAGAGAGGTGCAGATTGCTGCTCTTCAAGATTTTGGAGTTTCTTGGGTCTTCCCTAGAGATTTCAAAGCTTTGGTGGCTGGTTGGAGGATTCCGGGTTACTTTTGGGCTACTAATAATAAAGAATTTGCAAACTGTTCTCTTGTGGATGTAAAAAGGGGTTGGTTAAAGTTTGTAGGAGATAATGGTTCAGTCAATTATTTTTTTTCTTTTTTTTTCAATAATTAACGAAATTTTATTGAGCAAAGGAAAAGTTACAAGATAGTAATATAACAAAGCATATAGCAAGCAACCAACAATTTAGACTGAGAGACTAAATCCGAAATATAGCAAGCAACCAACAATCATTTTTTTTTTCTTTTAAAAGATCAATCAATCAATCAACACAGCTTTTGCATTTACTAATTCTTGATTAGAATTATAAGCAAGATTTAAGACATATTATTATTATTATTATTATTTTGGATGAGAGAAAAGCTTTATTAATAAACGAGGATAAGGCATCCCATAAAAGACCACAAGCAAAAGCCACCCCCAAGCACTATTTCAAAATGTTTCCCCACCCATTTTTAGTGGCTACAACCAAGTAATCCCCAAGAATTTTGCAACCGAAACCCCAGAAACAAAAAAGATCTTTAGCTTTTCACAAGATTACCCAAATTCTTATGGGGAAACTACAAATGCAACAATTACTCTAATATACAATAGTCACGATGATACCTATGATATCCACAAAATTTTAACAGAATATGACATAGATATCATCCTAAACTAACAAATGGTTCCAAAATATCTGTCAAAAACTGTATAAAATTCACAAATCATCAATGTGATCACCCAACAAGGACCAAGAAGTTGATGAACAGTAACAAGAAACTTAGTAATAAAAACATACACATACAGAAATACCTTTCCAGATATATTAATAAACAACTCAAGTAAAGAGTGCAAAGGATTTTTCTCTTAACTGTTACAGTAACCTAAAAGAAATGTATTTGACATCCCTTATCTAATGCAGATGTTCATTAAAAAGAAGAAAAAAAATACAACAAGAGAAAAGAGAAACCCAGGTCATCCTAGACTCACTACGCAAAACAAGAAACCTCTCAACAGTATGGATTAGTTCAAACAAGGATAATTAAACAAAAAATTTAACCAAACTCTCTCTTCATGATAAACTTCTTTTACTTATAGAAAGGAAAGTATCAAAATGTGTTACTAAAATCTAGACAAATAGTAAAAATAAATAAATAAATAATATGCTCCTAGTAAAGCCATTAAAAGAGTTAAAGAAATAAAGATATTTGGCATTGAATAGAAGATCCAAAAATGTAAATCTTAAAATAATAATCACTTGACCGTAAAGGCAAACATACTACATAACTGATATCCCAGCAGAATAAACAAAGCCTTAATTGTCAGTAAAATATCTTTACTTATCAAAAAATCATAAACAAGATATACTTGTCAGATAGAAAAGGAACAAATTTAGAGTTAGAAAACAAAATTATAATTGAGAATTATTAAGCATAAAAATAAGAAAGGCGCAAACCTCATGATTGCAAACAACACTTCTGGAAAGGCTAATTCAAGGCTCCAATCAGTCTGAAAGACCATCACAATCAGAAAGCTGAACCTGCCTCAAGTTCATAATCTTGAACTCCAAATGACGGTGCTGCAATCTGTGCTACCAAATATGACTAGTCCTCAGCAACTTAGAAAAATTAGGTGATATTAATCATCAAAAAATAAAACAGGTTATTGGCACATTCAATATATATATAGTCCAAGCATTGAGTTCTATCCAACTGTTTTCACTACTGATGCAAGATCATCAGGAATAGTGACTGAGCAAAATCATCCATCACATTTGAAAGACCGTCAGGACTCTTAAAAGAATGCCCATAATAAAGAGGACTTGGGAAAAATACTAAATTCTGAATTGGAAAAGATAATAAGAAATTCCAAAGAAATTTCAGTACAATTCCAGACCATCAGATACATATCCACTTAGAATACCATACCCAACTTGTATATTGGCATCAATCCCCTCAGCGCAAATCCGATGGTCCCAAACTAGACTGTGCAAGCAGGGACCACACAAAAGCTTGGCTCTAATGAATTCAAACATCTTAACTGGTAAAGTATTTGATGGAAACAATATTCAAAAGTGTGAACATGTGCAAAAAAAAAGGGTGCTGGATGCCATTTCAGTTATAGCCAATTACAAAGGTACTCCAATTTCTCTTGCTATGATCTCAAAAGCTGTAATACACTTTTTGAGATCTACATTAATGAGCTTCAATTAACCATTAAACATTGTTTCAAGAAAATAACCATTACTATGAATTTGACAGCTATAAAGAACACTTACTCTGATGTAATGATTACTCCTAGGTAAGCTAGACTGGTTGATTCCAATTCACCATAAGCTAACATTATTTGTGAATTGACAACGTTGATACAGTTCATGTATTGCATTAAAACACTAGAGCAGACAACATTTGAAATTTTATATTCTTTCTTGTAAAAGCAATGATACTTTTGTAGTGTCATAGATTCCCTGTTTCTCTGTCTCTAGAATCATGCAGGATGATGCTATAAGTTGGACATAAGTAAACCATACATTTTATCAATTTGGTGTTGCTTTCAAGCACTTGCAATTTAAACAGGAAACAGAACTGAATTATTGAAAGAATTGTGGAAAAGAAAATAAACTTAAATATAAAGAGAGAGAGAGAGAGAGAGAGAGAGAGAGAGAGAGAGAAACTTAGAAATGCCTTCAAGAACCCTAAGTACCAAATAATTACATTTTCATTTTAAGTGCAGACTATTTAACAAGGATGATGTGTTCAGAAATCATAAATGCAAATCAAATTATAGTTAAACTTGTATCTATGCACCAAGCAATCACATGTCTAATTAAAATCAAGTACCAAACACTAACATTCCCACCTAGAATCTATCTATCCATGACCCTACCTCCTAGTGGGCGTAAACTCTCGACATAAAATGTAAACACAAAATTTTGGATTTCCCCATTATCAATTCTCTTGGAATTTAGGATATCACCAATTTCATGTGTCCTGCAACTTTTGCTCTGGAGATCATAGAATGCTAGCGCTCCATAACCAGTCTCGATGAAGATCCCTCCATCCTGTATGCCTCTAGGTACAAAACAAACAGAATGTTCATCATTCCCAAAATAGCGATCCACGGCCACCATATCAATGCTGTATTGTTTCACCCACACATGATTCTTATAGTCCTTCAATACCCAAATGTCCATTTTATCACCTAAAACTGATGTCATCGACAGTAACCCTCCAATCTCCACCACATATGTCCTAAAAATGTCTTCCGGATACTTCCCCTCCGATGTAATTCCTTCCGGACGTGGTAAAACTCTAAATTTTTCATCTTGCAGATCAAATGCAAGGATAGAATCAAGAAACTCATTGTCGATCATCCAGTGAACAGCTCCATTGACATAAGCCGGACGATAGCAGACTTGAAAAGGGCAGTCTCCTACGTCTCTCCATGTCCAAGTAGAGCCATTGCCCAAGGTAAAAACCTCACAACCCATCTGGGGTGGATCAGTTTCAGAAAGATTGCGATCAAACAGATGAACAACTTTATATTCATTGGTAGATTCAACGTAACCAAACCCACTATTCCATCCGATAAAACTACGAAAATGCGTGGGTTCTGGCAAAGTTATAAATTCTTGTGTACTGGGATTGCAGACATGAAAAATCTCATCTCCGATGAAACATACCAGGTCGAAGGTGGTGGGGAACATTAAAACAGAATCATTGCTAAGACTCACCTCGAATTCGCTGATCACCTTTCCATCCATGTCCATGGAGGATAGCAGAAGAGGGGAGAGCTCAGAACTTTCCATTTCACTCAAAGTGCGGGTTAAGAGAAAGAGGAGCCGATTTTGCTTTGATCGGACAGAGTGCGAGTGGATGAAATGAGTATCGGAGATTAACTTGCACCAACCTTTGCTTACGCATCTGGACCTCAAGAGGGTTTTCACAGGGAGCCTCGAAAGTATGTTAACGATTAGATCATGAGGGAGATCTATCCCCAACTCCATCTCCCTCCTCTGCTTCCTTTTCCTTCCGCAATGTCAATTAGAAGGGATAGAGTTCAGGAACTCAAAAATAAGGGGCTCGTGACAAAAAAGAATCTCATTGAAAGTTTGATCTGTTTCCTTTCTTTTCAAGTTTTAACCCCAAAAATAAATAAATAATGGGGTAATTACACAGGGGTAAATTACAGAAATACAGCCTGAAGTATAGTATAGGGATCAGTTCCCGTATTATCGACTGGCATGGCATTAGTCTATTTAGAAATATGGTTCAAAAACTCAGATGGCTGGTTCGGATCGTTTAAGCCCAAAGCCAATTCGGATCGGATTGTGGATTGGTGATTTAAGTGTGGATCATTCTGCTCAAAATCAATCTAATGACAAAAAAATTCAAAAAAAAGATTTTAAATGTTTTTATGTACACTGATAATGTTTTTTATAAAAAGTTTAAAAGAAAAAAAAAAAAAAAAAAAAACTCAATTTTAAATATGTTAGATGCATTATACATGAATGAACACTATTACAATAATATATATTTATAAAGATCAAGATTGTAGTTTGCATAACTAAACATCAAATATAATTATATATATATATTGATGCTTAAAAACTAGATTATATACAAAATCACATAAACAAATATAGAAAGAAAACAAAATAATATATGATTAATTATTCTAGCCAATGGGTTATGAAGTTTAATCTAGCCTTCTATCATAGGAGTGGTGTGGGGGGAGGGGTTTACCCCCTACTATCAATGTTGTGGGGTTTGAAAGGGGGATTAGCTTAGTCTTCTTTGGCGGGAATGCAAGAACAGCACCTCCATTAAAAAAAATTAGTATTTTTTTACATGAAAAATATATAATTCAGTGGTTAAATTTATTGTTCGTTATAAAACCATAGGGTTTAGAGTCTTATATGTTATTTCAAGACTTGTAGGAATATTTATAAAGAATCAAGAAAGAGTCTGTACATTCTTGAATAAACAAAAACTTAGATATATGAAGATGAATGAAAAACTACCTTTTCTTTTTTTTTTTGGATCGGACTATCTCATGTAAGGATCGGACAATCATAAGTAAGGATTGGACGATCCGGACTTGATCCCATATGACGATCCATGTGAGATTGCGATCCACAAGCCAGGTCCGATCCCGATTCGAATCATCTGAGTTTTGAAACCATGCTTAAAATACTCATTTTCATTAGTATTCCATTAATTAATGATGTCACATGATTTTAATATTTTCTAAAATCAAATTTTATTCTTTCTACAGAAGAAGACACTTTTTTGGTATGAAAATGCCTTAAGGCATGTAAAGACAAAATTACCACTAAATATGATCACACTTCATTTATTTTATTTGTTAAAACATTTTAGATCAACTATTGTGCACACACGCACCTGATCAATGCCCACCGAAGGACTTGATGCTTGATTAACAACCACCTAATGGTTTTATCCTTGATCTACGACCACCGAATGGCTTGATCCTTGATCAACCACCACCGAATACTTTGATGTTTGAACTAGCATCTTGAGTGTCCTAATCCTTGACCAACCACCACCCAATGCCTTAATGCTTGATCATCGACCATTAAATGGCCTTAATGCTTGATCAACCACCACCGAATGCCTTAATGCTTGATCATTCACCATTGAATGGATTGATCTTTAATCAACTACGACCGAATGGCCTTATGCTTGATCATCCACCATTGCATGGCCTGATGTTTGATCATTCACCATTGAATGGTTTGATCCTTAACCAACCACCATTAAATTGTCGGGTGCTTCATTATTGACAGTTGATGGCTTGATGTTTGATCAATGACCACTAAATGACCCATGACCTTCATCAACAACCACCTAAAGGTCTTTTGCTTTGAATTATGAGTATAAAAATAAAAACACTTAATAAATAAAGACAATTTGTTCACAAATAATGAACTTAAAATAAAAGACCTAAATAAGATAATATACCTAAACAATGACCACATGTGCAATAAAATGCCTAAATAAGACATTCAAAAATAATGAACTCAAGTTTTATAGTTACTAAATAGGACATGTGCAACTATAAAATTTGTAGAGTAATGACATGTGCAATAACCTATGGATATTGCATTAGTTAACCTTTGAAAAATTTTCTTTGATTATGGTATACAAATCTATTATGAGTATCAAACAATAGACAAATTTGTTATGCAATAATATAGAACAATCCATTTAAAATGCTATGAAATGAACATGTGCAATAAAAAGGAACAACCCATTCAAAGTTATGAAATGAACCTATGTTATTAACCTATGAAATAATATGGATCATCCCATTATCACAAATCAAGCATAGTCACCACCAACATCAAACCATAGAAACCACATCATAAGAATTGATTTTTAACATAATAGGTTCAACCTACAAAATAAAACTTTAACCACAAAAATAAATAATAATAGGGTTAATTACCTATGATAATGCCCATTTGACTGTCTAACAAGGAATTAAATGTTTTGTCCATGATTTGGTGTCCAGATGGTGTTTAGGACACCTGGGGGCAGTCATATGGAATAAAATGCATATTCCATATTCAAAAAATTCATCACCCACCCATTTTATTCTATATGATGTCCCTTGTCCTGGACACCAAATCGTGGATAGGACATTTCCTCCCATCTAACAATATATAGATCCCCCTCGACTATAAAAGAAAAAATGTGGACCTCTTTTAACCAATACTATTGAATTTATAAAACACCCTACCATCAATTATCCAGCGTTGACCATTAGTCAAACGAATCATGTGATTGAAAGTTCTTTTTTAAGCCCAAAACCACCTTTAAGGCACATGAGAGTGTTTTAAACTGATGAAAGTTCCCTTTACCCATATAAAGATAAAAATGCCCCTATCCCATATAAAACTTGACAGAAACTATACTAATGTCCCATCTATGAACATATTCTGATCCAACGGTCAAAAAATATGGATGTCAATGCTATACTAGACCTAATCAAGAGTGTCAAATTTATGATCCGCTTGGCCCATAGTAAGATTAAGGTAATAAGACCACTATATTTATTAGATGGTCATACATTGAACGGTCAGATTAGACTGATTAAGACCTTGATATTCATCAAATGGTCTGATTATACTAATTAAGACCTTGATATTCAATTATTCATTGAGTGGTCTTATTAGATTAATCGAGACCTTGATACTCATTAGATGGTCCGATTAGACAATTCGATACCTTGATATTCATTGAATAGTCCAATCAACTTAATTGAGACCCTGATACTCATTTAGCGATCCAATTAAACAATGTTTAACCTATATAATACAAAGCACCACCAATCTAACCTATTTAATCCAATTTAACGTATCTGATTCATGATTTGATAATAAAGGCTATAAAGCTCAACATATAGTGTAATAGCCCGCACATGTTCATATATATTTCACACATGTTATACATGTTTAGAATACTTAAATGCATATGTATTGACCTCTAAACTTGTGCAATTTTAGAAAAATACCATAAAATTAGTGAGCAAACTTTATATCATTAGAAAGGCCTTAAAATGTAGTTTCCAATTAAACAAACAGCGAACAAATCTGATCCCAAACAAAAAAGTTGTGGGCGTTTTAATACAAAAGACACAAGAAGAAAAAAAAATTGAAAATCCGGACCCAAGCCCGATTGATCAGGAGGATCCTCATTCAATCCAACTAGGGAGGCCCGATTGATCAAGGGTAGGCTGGATTGATCAGCCCTTTCGTAGTCAATTTTGGAAAGTTGTTGTTATACGACTTTTCAACTTTAGGAGATTCCAAATTAAGTTAGGACTCTTTATGGGTCTATATAATGAATTATTTTTGACCTATTTTGACATAGAAACCCTAGAAATGAATCAATGAGTGAAAAAGGTAGATTTTATAAGGGATTTTAAGATTTTTAAAGTACTTGAAGCTTAGGATTGAATCTTCAAGCAAATAAGTAAAAACACTGGTAAACATAGCTTTGTTTTTGGATTTCTAGGTTTTAGAATACATTCAATCTTGTTTTTGAAAGGATGGTGATAGTTTTGTTCTGGTTTTGATTTGCCTAAAGTTCTTAAAATCCTATTTTTGCAAAGATAAATTATATTTGTAAGAACATCAGTAAACTTTGTTTTGTTTTTCATTCTCTTAGGATCTTGTAGTGTTATAATCTCCATTTTAAATATGTCTTGCATGATCTTCACTGTTTCTTTGAAAATCTTCATGTTTTGAAGGAAAACCAATGGTTTAGGAAGGATATTTCATTTTTAAAAGCGAAATAGCTGATCTATGATTTGTTTTGGACCTGATTATGTTCTTAAAACTATTTACCTTTTGTTTTGCAAAGAATCCTATATGTTTTAATTTAGATTTGTATTGAATAGGTTCTTAGTGTTCTTGAAAACTCTGTTTTAAAAAGAAAAGTAATGATTTCATCTACTATTATTAAGAATTCAAAAGAGTTATGTTTCTGATCAGATTTGTAACGATTTCAAAAGATAATTTATAGTTTGTGCTTAGGTGGTTCAAGAAATCTTTGTTATGTTTGTTTTGAATTAGTTTACTATAAAGAACTTGTATAAAATAGTTATATTTTGAATGAAACAGTAAGAAAATGATATTTTATATAATAAAGTCACCATGTCCATCAAGGGGATTGATTGATGGAACTTACCTCATCAGGTATGTGGTGCAAACTACTTACATGGACTTTTCATTACTAGGGGTAAGATAGTGGTCTTGTCTTATCAGAGTGTAGGTGTGAACTATTCTAGTCCTTTTCACTAGGGTATAAAACGGAGTGACCTAGTATATGTACTGGTTTTGATATCAATTATATGTTATATTTTGTTTCAACTCTAATATTTATTTCTGTTCTATTCTAGTTACTTAGAAGTATTTGATTCATATTATTTTCAGTTTTGCACATGATACTATATTTTTATAACATGCTTAATATTATTAAAAGAATGATTTAAATATTGCATTATTTCGTATATTATTTAGAATATATGAAAACTATTTGTTTTGTAATTCTGAAATCATGTTAAGTCTTTATCCAATGATTTTATTAAGCCTGTTAAGCTTACCCTGAATTGATACCACATATGAGGAGATTGCAAAGTAACGGTTCTAACTGAAGGGACTAAAATGATTGGATCAGACATACTTTATTAGTTGATTATTTCAATATATACATCATGTTATTTCAACTTAGTTTATTTCAGTTTATTTGAAGAAATGTAATAAAGTAGTAGATTTTATTAGTTTGAATTATTATTTGATTTTAGTGATTCATGTTAATGTAAAAAATACGAGTTTATGGATAATTGTTAGAACATATGGAGTTTATTTATAGGTCAAACATATATGAAATCGAATGGTTATGAGTAATGGTTTATGATTGACATATTTATTTTATTGCGTATGAATATGAAAGTAAATGAAAATTGTAAAAAATTTAACAAGAAGTTTATATGATAATGAATGCATTAATGTTATGAACCGAAATTCGTAGTCTTACTAGTACAGATTTCAAGGCGCGACATATATCATCAAATATCAACCACCTACAACCACCAATGCAAACATACATCAACTATATAAAATCTATTCAAACATCCACTTATATTATAAAACATACATCAAAACAATATAAAACCTATTGGAACATCCACTTATATAGTTAAACATATATATCAACACTATAAAGAATATGTTAAAAATCTACTTATACCACCAATCACATACATCAACTATATAAAAACCTATTAAACATTCAATTATATCATCAACCATATAAATCAATCTAAAAAACCTATGTTGGTACCAACAAGGGGATGATATGCATTAACATAAAATACTTGTATTTATATTAATAAATGGATGATATCATCAACCACATTTATCAATCCAAAACACCTGTGTTGGTACCAAAATCATCAACACATATGTTTGTAGAACATATTTGCAAATTATATAAAATACGTACATCAACCTAAAATATCAACAACAAATATCATCAATAAAATATTTAAAAGTTAGTTCTATAAATCGGTGTATCATCCACCTATATCATTTGCATAATCTAATATAAAACCAGTCTTCAATACATACCATCAAAGAACTATGTCAACACATCAAAACCTCAACACCGCCATTAACAGTATATAAAATATCAACAAGGTTAGTAACACTACACAACTGTTTTAAGTAAATGAACAAAACATAACACCACTACTATTGCTATCCACTCAAACACCACTACTACTATCCACCAACCATTGCTACCATCATAAAGCTAATCACCCATACTAACCTCCACTGATGATGCCAAACCACCCATACTCACCACCATTGTTGCTACTACCAAATAACCCATACTATTGTTGTTGTTGTTGTCAAGTCACCCATACCACCATTGTTGCTGCCAAGTCACCTAATTACCACCATTATTGTTGCCAAATCACCCATAACACATAAAACCTATTGGTACCAACACAAATTAAATTGTTTCAATAATTTGATGACTAAACCTAGTTTAGGTAGCTTCCTCTTATGCAATTTCACATCAATGGATTCCTCCATCCATCAAATTTGGCAGCATTTAGGTTGGTCACCTTCCACAGTGAAAAAGAATACAGGACCAAACATATCACTTGATCTTTACATACAGGAACAAACAATTATGGTAGTTTATGATTAGAAAGTCCAAAAGATAACGTTGCTCTGCAAATTATTAGTAGCCTGCATGTAAATATTCAAAATTTCTATTTACTCGTTGGAGTACCACTGCAATATCATTGAGAGAAAAGCCTATTAGATGGACAAAAACTGGGTAAAGGTGTTGACTTGGGGTTACTCCAAGTGAGTTTGACAATTAGAAGGTATAACCATGATCAAATTGAAATGAGAAACGGAAGCTTTTGTAAGAAAAACTAATGAAATTTCTAAGAAATATAGAATCAATGAGGAGATACTTCATCTTTTAAGACAATAAATTTCATATTTTAAAGCTTTAATGAACTTACCTATAGATATCACTTATGATGATGTCCATCATAAGTCCCATCACTCCTAGGAAGCTTAATTATAGTTTTCAAAAACACCATTGCTATTAAATCATTCCAAAGAGGATTAGTGGGGAGGCACTTGTAACACATGTGGTGGAGGGTTCAATTTGAAGCTAGACTATCTAACCCTAACTCCAATCCTCATGGTGTCCATGTAGACTTGGACTAACAATTTGTTTCCATTTTCCACTATATTTTTCTCTTTTTTTTCAATTTATTTTTTCTTTTAACTATATGTGATCTAGTATAATCCATGTGTTAATTTTTTATTTATGCAAGCAGCAGACAATCTAGGTTATGCATATTTTATTAATTAGATTTGTTTAGTTCATCACATTAATGGCCAAAACAGATAAAGAGTGCAAGCTATAATATATAAATTGAAATAACATGTAAATTCTACACTATGGAACAAGTTGACTTCTAATTCAAAATTCTTATTCCTAAGATTTTCTAAATTCATATTTTAGGAATACTTTTGTTCTTTATTTGTCTAATTTTTATTTCTTTTCCATTTTCCCATTGATTGCCTTCAATTAAATCCATAAAAATTGTACTTGTATACAGTAGGTTGACTTGTAAACAAAAATAAAACTTCTAAAACATTAGGGATACTCTTGTTGTCATTTGATCGCCATTTTTGTTTTTCCTATTGATTCTCTCTTTATTTGGCTTTTCCTCATCCTTTGTCGATTTAATTCTTTTAACTCCTAGAGATTATGTGAGAAAATTCCTAATTTTTTACTCCTTGTTTTTATTCAGGAATTTAAATTCTTCACTTCTTTTATCCTTGTTTTGATTCGAGAAATATGAGAGTATTTGTTGAAAATTGTAAGAGAATTACTAAGAATGCCCCTCATTGTCCACAATATCTAGCCTCTTTATGTGGAATCAAGGGAATCTAAGAGAATGCTAGGATTTTTTAGAATCCCTTGACCACAGATGCAATAATGGAACAAAAGGGACAACAACGAGCACCCATCTTCATAGCATTTTTGAGAAGTTAGGTCAAGGAATCAATCCATTCATTTGTCATGACAATTTACAGACATTTCCACTTCCCCCTCCATGTGGAATCAAGGAAACCTAAGAGGATTTTTTAGAATCCCCTAACCACAAATGCAAGAATAGAACAAAAGGGACAACAA
>JAOXJP010276327.1:0-19805 GCA_025762735.1 Platanus orientalis
AGTAATTAAGAAATTGGTAACTTCTAACATTTTATCGGAAGAGACGCTTTGGTTTTTGTTTAAAAATTTTTAAAATAAAGAAAAATATTGGAGTATCCTAAATGGAACATTCTTGGTGTTAAAAAAATTGCAAGGCTTAAAAAAAGATGAAAAGAAAATGACCTAAAAAATACAAAGTATTTAACCTATATCAAAGCACTCATTTATAACCAAACTCAATCTATTCATTTTAATTTGATATATTTCTAGTATTAAAAAGTCCACCAATGTTTGTATCTTTAAACATTGTTGGTCCCATGCTGGAATAAAATAAGAGAGTTAATGTCTGGTTGAGAACCGGCTATAAAAACCCACTCAAACCATTTAAACATGAATCCTAGAAATATGTTATCTTGATCTAATACTAGAGTGTTCCCTTAAATTGGCAATGAACACTTCATTCTCCGGATGTGGTAAAAAATTGGCAAAAGGTGTTGCATCAGTGCTTGGATGCGATGATAAGTATGCAAGGGTTCCCACACCATGGACGAGTGTGGATAAAGAAGTTATTCCAAGAAAGTAGGATTCTCTTAACAACTTGAAACATAGGAACCTTAATAGGTAAGAGTATAAAGTTAGTGGACACAATAAAAAGAATGAGAGTTAACATTGTTTGTTTACAAGAGAAAAAGGCTAAAGATATTGATGGCTTTAAACTTTGGTACACAGGAGAAGTCAATAACAAAATTGGGGTAGGAATAATAATAGATAAATATCTAAATGAGGAAGTTGTAGATGTTAAGAGAATAGGTGATAGGATTATAACAATTAAACTTGTCTTAGAAAAAAGGATAATCAACATAATTAATGATTATGCACTATAAATAGGACTAGATGAAACTACTAAAAAACAATTTTAGGAAAACATAGATGGATTAGTTTGGGGAATGCCTGAGTATGAGAGAATATTTATAGGAGGTGGCTTAAGTGGACACGTGGGGAAAACTAGTGGCGGATGTGAGAGAGTACATAAAGGATATGGATTTGGAGAAAGGAATGCAGTTGGAGAAGCAGTCCTATAATTTGCAATGCCATATGATCTTGTTAGAGCAAACACATACTTCATAAGAAAGAGGAACATTTGGTTACTTTTAAAAGTGGGTGAAATAAAAGTTAGGTAGACTTTTTTTCTTACTAGGAAGCTAGAAAGGTCAATATGCAAGAATTGTAAGGTTATTCTAGGGGAGAGTTTAACCACACAACATAGGCTAATGGTGTTAGATGTTCGTATTAAAAGATGGAAGAAAGAGAAACGATAAATTAATTACACAAGAATTAGATTATGAAACCTAAAAAATGAAAAATTAGTGAAATTTAGATACAAATTGAAAAACAAGGGGAAATGAAATTTGGAAGAAGATATAAATGTCATGTGGAATAAAATGGTTGGTTGCATTAAAAGAGTAGCAAAAGAGGTTCTTGGTGAATCTAGAGGGAAAATGCAACCATTTAAAGAAACTTGGTGGTGGAATGATGAAGTCCAAAAAACCATTAAAGATAAAAGATGTTATTAGAATTGACAGAAGAATAAAAATATAGAAGACCTAGAAAGATATAAAAAGGCTAAAAAAGAAGCTAGGAAAGCTGTAAGCAATGCAAAATTTAGGGCGTCTGATGACTTTTATCATAAGTTAGTTAGGTACTAGGGAGGGTGAAATGGTTGTATATAAACTTGTGAGAATAAGGGATAGGAAATGTAGAAACCTAGACCATGTTAGATGTATTAAAAATGAGGATCACAGAGCCTTATTAAAATGCGAAGAGATTAAAGAAAGGTGGATGTGCTATTTTAAAAAATTATTAAATGAGGATCATGTAGGAAACATCGGTTTAGGAATCAGTAAAGTAAAGGAGATTAGAGATCATAGATATGTTCATAGGATTACAGTGATGGAAGTTAAAGAGGTTTTGAAGAGAATGAAGATAGGAAAGGCATTAGGACCGGACGGTATCCTAATTGAGGTTTGGAAATGTATAGGAGACGATGGCTTATCATGATTAATTAAACTTTTTTTTTTTTTTTTGATGAATAACAAAGAATTTTATAGATAAAGAAATAAAGGGAGAGATTACAACCAAGGAGCACAAGAGCTACACAAATACACCCAAAAAAAAAATATGACAAACTACAGCACCAATCCAGAAGCGAATCCCCTTCATAAATATGACATTGCCATACACTCCATTTAGCTAGTTTGTTTGCTAAAGAATTTTAAGTTCGAGGAACATGAATCAACTCGGCATTTAAGACATTGATAAGAGACCTAATCTCAGAAAAAAATGATTTACCCTCTACGAGCCACACTTCTTTCCCTTTCCTCACAATATGACTGTCATACAGTCTCCTTCTAAAATGCAACCAATCACCCCTTTACTTTTTGCCAGTTTTAGACCTTCTAACAAACCCATAGTCTCTGCAAGGATAGCATCACAAAAGCCAATAGGCCCCCCTTAGCCCCAATAATATTACCTTAGCAATCCCTCATAACACACCCAAAAGCCCCTGGCCCCAGATTTCCACAAGAAGCACCATCAAAATTGACTTTGTACTTCCCAATATTTGGAGGGATCCACCTTTGCACTGGGTTCCGATAAAAAATAGGAGCAGAGATACATGCCACCCAATCGCGAACCATATCATTCAAAGAGCAAGACTTAAACTCATTCTTCACAATAATCCACAAGCTAATCTCATAAACGATAGAATCAATAACTGCCCACACAGTCCTAGATTTGTCATAAAAAATTCTCCTATTCCGTTCCTTTCAAATACCCTAAACCACAACAGGAAGAAGGGCTTTAACAAATATTTTGCCCTGCTCACCATAAGCACCTCTTCCCCAAATACGAAACAACATATCCACAGACGCCGGCATGACAAAATGTAAATTAAGGCGGCCTTCTTTGAAAAAGTTCCATACTTTGGAAGTAAAACCACAATGTATGAAGATATGACTTTCAGATTCCACATCTAACCTGCACAAAGGACAAATAGAGGAGGAAATGCACATGAACAGCCTTCTTCTTTGAATCACATCCGCCGTATTTTTCTTTCCAAGGAAAGCAATCTAAGAGAAAGCCTTAACCCGAGGGGGGCCAGTAAACTTCCAAATACAATAAGAGGGGATAAGACTGGACAAAGAATTGGTTTTGGTCAAGATTGAGACAAAAAAGCGAGTTGAGAAAGCACCATTAAGGGACGGGATCCACACATGTGAATCCCTCTCTTCTCTGTCTATAAAAACCAGACGGAGGTGCTCCATTAAGTTACCAACAATAGGGACTTCCCACTCATGAGGATCTCGAATGAAAGGGAGATTCCACTCAATTCCATTAAGACCTTTAGAAATGACCTCCACAACCTTAGCCTCCATAAAAGAAGCTATACAGAAAATACGAGGGAATGCTAGAACAACGGTTGTATCCCCTCACCATATATCCTTACAAAAACGGATTTTTATCCCATTACCAAGAAGGAAGCAGGTATTAGGATAAAATAAAGGACTTACTTAGGTGATATGTTGCCAACAAAGGGAGTGAAGATGAGGAATATTTGAATGGCAATCCCACCCATTTCTATCTTGCCCATATCTACTCAGGATGATAGAATGCCATAGAGTGCTTTGTTCCATCGTGAATCTCCACAACCATTTTCCTAACAAAGCCATGTTTCTCTCCCTTAAATGACCCAGACCAAGGCCTTCTTGTTCCTTATCCTACCCCACCACCTCCCATTTCATTAAATGATCCTTCTTTTGCCTCCCACCTTCCCACAGGAAATCGCGCTAATATTTCTCAGTCACTTGGATAACTTTTCTAGGCATTCTGTACATAAACATGTAGTACACCGGGATATTTGACAGAGCTGCTTTGATCAGAGTAATACGGCCACCAACGAAGATATATGATCTTTTCCAAGAAGCCAACTTCTTAGAAACTTTTTCCACCACCGGGTCCCATAAGGCCACAGACTTAGGATTCCCACCAAGTGGTATTCCTAAGTACTTAACTGGCCAGCTTCCCACCGAACAACCCAAAACTGTTGCGAAATTAGCAAGGAAACTCTCCTCAACCTCTATCCCCATCACACTAATTTTGAATAAATTCACCTTTAAACTAGAGATTGTTTGGAAAATTTTTAGACACATATTCGCGCTTTTAATGTTATCCAACTCCGCCTTGAGAAACAAGATTGTATCGTCCGCAAATTGGAGGTGGGTCACCATAACCCTATCATTCCCAATAATGAAACCTTCCAAGAGGGAAGCTTCTTCCGCTTTTCTCAAAATGACACTTAGGCCATCTGCCACCAGAGAAAAAAGAAAAGGAGAAAGGGGATCACCTTGCTGAAGGCCCCTAATAGCTTTAAAGAACCCTTTAGAAGTACCATTAATCTGGATTGAGAAGAATGGTTCCATAACACATCCCTTCATCCAACAAATCTAGCTCTCACCAAAACCTTTTTTCCGTAGAGCCCAAAATAATAAGTCCCAGTCCACCCTATCATAAGCCTTTTCCATGTCTACCTTACAAACCACCCATTTATTTTTGCATTTTTTCATCGAATCCACACATTCGTTGGCAATTAAAGTGCTGTCCAAAATTTGTCTTCTTTGGATAAATGCACTCTGGGTCGCCAATACCACCTCACCTATAACCAACCTCAGTCTACAAGCTAGAACCTTTGATATGATTTTATATAGACTAGTGACCAGACTGATTGGGCGATAGTCTCCCATATCACTCGCCCCATCAATCTTGGGAATAAGAACTAGAAAAGTGGATTTCATAGCCTTACTCAAAATTCCCCTCTTGAAGAATTCAAGAAACACCAGCATTAGATCATCTTTGATAATATCCCAACAAACTTGGTAAAAATACATAGAAAATCCGTCAGGGCCTGGTGCCTTAGCACCTTCCATACCAAAAATAGCTTCTTTGACTTCTTCCTTTGAAAAAGATCTTTCAAGATCAGCCGCTTAGGTCCTTTGAAGGCTTCTTTCAAACAGATTATCAATAACCGGTCTCTCCCCCCTATCTTTTTTATATAACCTCTCAAAAGAAGAAGAGGTTTCGTTAGATATATCTTCAAAGTCCACAACTTCCTCTTCATCTACCTTAAGACCTAAAATCTGATTTTTCCTTTTCTTTCCATTGGCTAATTTGTGGAAAAATCTAGTATTCTCATCCCCTTCTTTCAGCCACTTACTTTTAGCCTTTTGGTGCCAAAATATTTTCTCCGCTTTAATGTTTCTTTCAATGGCGCAAACAATTTCCCTTCTTCTAACACCCAACTCCACTGACCTTCCCCCCTCCTCCTCCATCAACCTATCAATATCATTCAACTCCGAACACAACTTTTCTTTCATCACCTGAAGGTTACCAAAAGTTGATTTATTCCATTCCCAAAGCTTACCCTTCACAAATGTCAGCTTTTGCATAAAAAGATAACCACCCCACCTGCCTACCGCACACTCCATCCACCTTGCTTTTATCAAGTCCTTGAAATGAGGATGAGTAGTCCACATGTTCTCGAATCTAAAGGGCTTAGGGCTATAACTACTATCCCCAGTTTGCAACACCATTGGCCAATGATCCAATGTGAGCTTGGTTCTCACTTCTTGGAAATAGAGCGGATAAAGGTCATCCCAGCCATCCGACACTAAGAACGGATCCAAACGGCATAAGGTAGGGGAATCTTGTCCATTAGACCAGGTATACTTAGCATTACGAAGTGACACATCCCAAAGGTCCCCCTCTCTGACAAACTCCTCAAAGTTTCTCATGCGACAAGTAATTATTCCCCTAGAACTTTTTTCGTTAACAAAACGAATGGCATTAAAATCTCCTCCAACCACTCATGGACCTGTCCATCTCTCTTTAACCTCCTTAAGCTCGACCCAAAAATCTTCTCTATTACTTATAGGTGAAGGGCCATACACCGCTGTGAACATCCATACATGACTTGTGGAAAGATCCTTAAGAACTAAAGAAATCGAGAATGTTCTAATCCATTCATCAGTACGGTAAACACTAGCGGGATTCCATGCACACAAAATACCTCCTGCTATGCCTACCGCTTGAACCACACACCATTCAAACAACACAAGCTCCATAATCCACTTAACAAGCCAACAAGACATATCCTCTTTCTTTGGTTTTTGGTTAACCAACACATCAGGATTACAACTCTTGATTACCTCTTTCGCTAATCTTCTTTTCTCCACACCACCTAGCCCATGCACATTCTATGTCAACACAATCATCGGTTACTATTGGTAGGTCCCACTCTACTCTTCCTCTTGTGCACACCCACAAAAGCATCCTTCATGTCCCATTCTAATTTTTTCAACTCCCTATTTCCACGATCCGTTCTATATGACTTGCCCCTGTCTTCCGACATCTTAAGATATTTAGATAGCTTGACCTCATTACCATCCCCGTTGCTAACAATCAGCCCCATCCTCCCAATAAACAAATCCACCTCCTCAACCTCACAGTCCACATCCTCAAGAATTTCAGTCGCTTCCAGGTTAGACGTACTCTGTTGGCATTCTATCACTCTAGAGTAAGAAGCATGAAGTTCATGGGTAAGACCTGCACAAAGAGAAGTAGGGACAAAAATAGGATTAGAAGGAATGGAGCTTTTAGGGTTCGGGTTACCTGACTTAGAAGAAGAGAAAGAGGTCTGGTTCAACTGGATTCCCTCCACCTTATTGCCACCACTTGCCAATATCCCCCCCTTAGCCTCCACTCCATACGAGGTATCAGAGTAATCCACCAATCTTCTATATCCATCTTGGAAGAATTTAAGCCCCCCATCCTGGTAATCACTCCCAACCTCCTCATCCTGTGACATATACTCCCCTTCCGAATCAGTTTACAATTGCTTCTCTCCCCCTTTAGGATCACCCATACCCTGGACATTGCTAGGCATAGAAAACACCACCTCTCACTCACCTGGAGTCATATCGTCATCCGCAAAACAATCAGTCTTCTCCGCCTGGGACCACTTCTCCGATTGGCCATCATCCACACATCGAGGAGCCGACATCGCTGCATAACTAGGATCCGTTCTTCTCTCCTTCGTCAAAACCTTCCCATTTGAATGAATGATTGACACACCTCCAGAAGTCGCATCGCCCTCAACATTCCCATTCAAATTCATTGCGCCATCAACCCTATCCCGCTGAGGACCTCTTCCCAGAATCCCTTGATCAATGTTTGATATAGGCCTCTGCCTCTTTTGCAGCTCCTTCATCTCGTGCGAGGTAGATTCCGGCACTATACCTTGACTCCCAAGGCCTGTCATACTCCCATCGCGACTGCTCCTTCCCTCCTTCAACTACTTAGCTTCCTCCTTAGACTCCATCCCTGCTTCCGGCGATATCAAAGCAAATCGAACAAAAATCAATTTATTAGGGCTCGGGCTAGAGTCAGGAACTGAACCGTGATGGTTCACTTGGTTTGATTCAGATTGTTGGTTCGATTTACAAACCCATATATTATCAGGGCCATTTCCATCAGGCCTGTCGTTAACGGGGTTGGTTTTCATGGGCTTAGGATTATTGGGCCTTGCATAAGATGGCCCCCCAACTTCAAAATTTGAATTTTGAATATTTCTCATCAGAGGCCTAGGGGCACATTTGGAATTTCCATAGCCTTCTCCAACCTTCGACCAAGGCCCAGAGGATTCTGCTTTCTTCTCATCGGAACTTAGGGTAGGCTCAACAAACTCCACCTCAATGAGTAGACTCACATCCTGTCCCCTACAGCACATCGATAGTACCTTAGGGATGGCCCAAAGGTCACAGCTAGCCAACTTCAGTCGAGGTGCAGGTAAAGACTTCACCGGAGGTGATAAATCCTCATCCACAACAGACCGACCGCATCTTCCACCAATCTCCCTGAAACACTCCCTCTCCTAGAATTTTTCATGAAGACCTCACAGTCTCACCCATCGATCCCCTTTGATCTAGGAGTCAGGGATTGTTTGAGCAGCCACCACCCTCCTCCCGATAATGATAACACCTTCTTTGTAATCGATCGAGCCCTTGCACATGTATGACTCCGTATCCACACCAACTATATTAGCACATAAGGCTCTATTAGTCGGTTTCCCCACCAGAGATAGGATCACATCACCTCTGCGGCACCTCCACTCCACCGCTAATCTCGCTCTGATTAGGTCTTAATCAATTGAAACACCCCAAACTTCACACATAAATTCGCCCTTATTTTTCCCCCCTTCCCCTTTATGCAAAATCGATTGCTCCCTACCCATACTTGGATCTGTAATCGCCTTGACTTCCGAAGGGATACGGATTAATTTCTTTTTGGCATTCGACATCGATTGCAATATGTATGCAATGTTAGTCCATCCGGAAAAATCCGAATCAGCCAGTATAACTATGAATTGGTTCTTCTTTTCTTTTCTCCATTCGGTGGCTTTTATAAACCATCCCCATGAATTCGATCCTCTTGTGAGGAAGATAGGGGCACCTCTTGAGTGAAGAGTTTCCTTGAGTACAACATCCAGACTAACATCCTTGGCCCGAATAAGAAATTCCACCACCTTTTCACACAAATCGCCATTGAACGAAATAGCGTGAGGCCTACCCATTGCTCTCTTAGTGATTGAGAAAGTCCCAGGCCCTTGGTAATCATCAGTCCATAGATGAGTGGAGGAAAAGTTTTGTGGTTCCTACATTCAAGAACAAAGAGGATATTCAAAATTGCACCAACTATTGTGGGATCAAGCTTATGAGTCATACAATAAAACTATGGGAGAGAGTGATTAAACACGACTGAGACGTGAAACTAGAGTGTCTGAAAATCTATTTGGATTTATGCCTAGGAGATCAATAATTGAAGTTATTTTCCTTCTTCGGCGATTAATGGAAAAGTATAAAGAATAGAAGAAAGATCTTCACATGGTCTTCATTGACCTAGAAAAGGCATATGATAGAGTACTAGTGTTAGGACAATTAGGGGAGAGACAAGTGAGTTTGCAATCATAGTAAGCTTACACCAAGGGTCAACATTGAGTCCGTACCTTTTTGCCTTAGTTATAGATGAGTTGATTAGGCACATATAGGAGGAAGTGCCATGGTGTATGCTATTTGTTGATGATTGATGAGACTAGAGAGGGGGTAAATGCCAAGTTAGAACTATGGAAGGATGTTTTAGAATCAAATGATTTTGTGTGATAGATGAATACCATTAAAATTGAAGGGAAAATTCTATAAGACAAATATAAGACCAGCCATGCTTTATGGAGCAGAATGTTAGGCAGCCAACAAACAACATCAACATGTACACAAAATGAGTGGCTGAAATGAGGATGTTGAGATGGATGACTGGCAAGAATAGAAATGATACAATTAGGAATGAATCCATTCGTGGGAGCTTAGGTGTAGCACCAACAAATGATAAAATGAGGGAAAGTTGATTGAGATGGTTTAGGCATGTGTAACGAACACCAATGACTGCATCAGTGAGGAGGAGTGAGACAATGTAAGTTGAAAGTGCTAGAAGGACTAGAAGAAGGCCAAAATTGATCTGGGTTGAAGTACTAAGGAGGGACATGGCAGCTTGTAATCTAACGGAAAATATGGCCCTAAATAGAGCTGAATGATGGAATAGGATTCGTGTAGCTAACCCCAAATAGTTGGGATAAGGCTGTTTGTTGTTTAATGTTGTTGTATTCACCTTATTGAAGTGAAACCCACCATAAGCTTGGTAAAAACCTAAAAAATGACAAGAATAATGAAATAATAAAAGATGAGCAAGAGCACTGAGAGCAGAAGAAGTGAAGGAAGAAGAAAAAGGAAGAATGAGAAGGGATACAGATTACAGGGTACCTGGAAACTGGATCTTCTTGTCGTTGATGAGGTTGCTGCCAGTCGCTGCTGCCATCTCTACTAGTAAGTCATTCCTTCTCCAGTCCTCCTCTAGTCTCCCTCCCTGCTTCCTTCTCTTGACTCCCTTCCATTTTTCCTCCCTCCACTCGGCTTTCTCCCTCTGGTCCTCTCTTGTCTTTTTTTTGTTTCTATTTTTTGATAGTGTCTCGAATCTCGAGTGTCTTGACTCTTCAAGACATACAACTCAGCATTAAGCTGGGTAATTTCATAATTTTAGTCAAATGTATTCTATATTTACTAAAACACCCTTATTAATTGAAATATATTACCTAAGATACCCTTTTATTAATACACAATCACATTATTTAGGAAGGATAGTTTCTTACTTTCAAAAATATTTTATATATTCACTAAATTACCCTTCTTTTATTCATGTCTAATTACTAAGACACCCTTTTATGAATTATGAGTCATTGTTTGTTTATTTGACAAATTATGTTGTCTTAAAGAAAAAACAACAACAACAAACAGACTTATCCCAACTATTTTGGGGTCGGCTACACGAATCCTGTTCCGCCATTCCGCTCTGTTTAGGGTCTTAAAGAAAAAAGAAGAAGGAAAATCAAATTATGTTAATAAGCTAAACTGTTAAAGGCCTGAATTTTTATTTATTTTTGATTATTCTAAAGCTTGAATTAAATAGCTCTAAAGTAATCTCAACAAAAAAAAAAAAAAAAAAAAAAACACTTAAACCAAGAATTGTGATAATTCTAAACTAAACATATGTATGATATAAAATCATGGTAATCCTAAAACACTAATCGATCATTGGACAACTATAAAACAAAAAAAAAAAAAAAAAAAATTATTTAACAAACCTTTAAATTATTTTCTTACCAAAAAGAGAAACAAATCTGACAAGACCGGTCCAATCTCCCTTGGATCGTGAATCACAAGGGATCGGCTGATTTAAGCATGAATCCTTATAGGGATCAACCAATCTACTTAAGAAAAACACGAAACAGGGTTTCGTTTCCCCTTCTATTACTAAGTTCTTGATTCTTCAATAATACAGAAACCCTTCCTCGATTCTCTCTAAATGTTCCTAAAAGATCTTGATGTAAGAGGTAAACCCCTAAAAGAAAACCATTGGATCTAGCCTTATAATAAATGAAAATAACCTAATTTTTCTAATGGGGGGCTGCCCTGAACCCCTACCAAGGGGGGGCTAGGCCAACCAATGCTCCTACCCCCCCTCTTCCTAGGCGCCCATAGGAGAAGCAGTCCAAACATGGCTATATTAGTTTTCACCAACCCATCATCTAGATCAAAAAGTCAAGTATAATTATATATATATTTTTATCTTTGTTGATATGATATTGTATGTAGTTTAGTTTTTATGCATTAGGTATAATCATATTGGATGTTTGATTGAGAAACCTACAATCATGAAGACATGAACTTAGATAAGCCTCATAACATTGTTAATACAGGTATGATGCACTTAACTTGCCTACAATTCCTATAATTATACTTTTTCACCTATTTTTTTCATAGAAACCTTTCTACTATTTGCTAGGATTTTTTCTTTTAGATTTTTTAAAAGGGCGTGATCAATTATGGGTCAAACACTCATGCATGGATTGTCTGATTTGGACCGATCCGAGATCGGTTTTGGGGCCAAACGATCCAAGGTTTTGAACCATGGACCTAATGTGCAGATTTCTCAAATAGCTAGCTAATTGGGCATCTATGCGGATGAATTTGTAGCTTCCTAAAGTCAAACACATGGGCAAGAGGAAGAGGCAGAAAGTAATGAATCACTACAAACGCATGAACAATCATTGAGCAGGTCACAGATTCCAAGTGGAGCGAATGGTGTTGATGTTGATGGGGATGGAGTTGGTGGTGACGGAGGAAGTAGTCCTTCCAGGTATAGCATAGGAGGCCAAGGTCAAAGTCAGAGTCCAATTTGAAGGCTCTTGAGCCCCTTCATTGTCGAGCTTATGCATGGCAACCATGTCACTCAAGATGAACACCATGGTTCCCATCTTGAATTAACATACCAACGACAATGAATGAGGAATCAGCTGGAAGCTATACAAGAGCAAGATATTGTAGGGAGGTTGCACTTAATAAACATGAGTAGTGGTTCGCGTGACTGTGGAGGGGAGACATATAGTTCCTCTTTGACATCATCATATGGTTATGGGTACCCCAATCCGGATTATAGTGTCCATTTTCATTCCTCTGGAACCCAAAGTCATGATTATGGTCATCATCATACTACGTCTCTATATTGTTTTAATTCCTATTCGTATAGTGGGTATGGGCATGTGTTACCCCATCATCCCATGGGAGAAGTTCAAGCATATCGAGATTTTCCCATAATGGGGTTGTTAAGTGGAGTAAACCAACAGAAATACGAGCATTTAGTGCAAGAATATATCTATCAATATTATAATTACATGACCTGGACACTCTACCGCCCTTAAGTTTGGCCACAATATTGTTGTTGAAATTATAATTACTTTGAGCTAGCTAGAAACTCTTTTTGGATGTAACCTCATTATTAGTAGTAGTTTTCATTCATGCTATCCTTTTAACCATGTAATACTTGCT
Organism: Platanus orientalis; assembly: GCA_025762735.1. Classification (NCBI taxonomy): domain Eukaryota; kingdom Viridiplantae; phylum Streptophyta; class Magnoliopsida; order Proteales; family Platanaceae; genus Platanus; species Platanus orientalis. The sequence continues at coordinate 12,525 of JAOXJP010276327.1, forward strand.
TTTTTACTATTTGATATATTTTTGATTTTATGGACGTGATATTGACCCTCAAACTGCATTTGGATTCACAAAGTTCTAATTGGAATGGGCTATGAATTTGAAGGATTATGATTCAATATAATATTGTACTCTTATGAAGCTCTATTGTTTTAAGATTAATATACCTCCAAGAAAGTTAGATGAACATGATGACATTGGGTGGAAGCATGAACAATCGCTTGAAGGAAATCTATACGGGATTAAGTGTAACTATTATGGGATGGAGACACAATACTGGGGGATATCCAAATGAAAACAACATTTATCTCATGTGGGCCCTGATGTGATCGGTTGCAGGGTTTGTCCTACAGAAATTAGTAACACAATATAGAAAAATCTTCAAGTTAAACAACGGATGGTAACTCCAAGTGGATCAAGCTTGATGCCAATGTAATGTAATTGTGCAGTGGTGTGTAGTGATTTCTAAGTTTGAGCCTCACTTTACATTTTGATTCACATGATTGTAATTAAAAATGCTAAGTGGATTTGAAATGAATGAATGAGATGGAGAGACCTATCTCAAATCTAACGTGATTTAAGTTTTTAACATTTTATTCTATGGATGTTGGTGGATTAGAACCACCACCCCTTGAGATATATTGGAGACACTTCCATTTTCCAAGCGTTCTACCAATTTGAGCTAGAGACTCAGATTTATACTTGCATGGACAGTCTATCAATGGTATACTAGTAAGTGCAATTATCTATTTTCTATTTATCATGTAATTATTACCATGTATAGTAGTTAATATTGATAAATTGTTTTAGAAGTGTATTTGTGCTTATTTTATAATATCCTAAAAAATGGATGAATGTTTTCAAAATTTTCTAAAATTTCATTGATTTTTACATTGTCTTTCCCACATTTTCGACATGTCTTATTTTGACCTGATCAACATTTCCACCGATATGGACATTTTAAGCCTTGGGCACCACACAATGACAGTACGGCCTACTGATGTTAACAGCTACTTTCGTCTCTTTTGATCCCATTTGTTAACTCGACTTTGATACCAAGTTGAAAGATTAACTCACAGGATTGCTGTGTTCCTCTTATAAATATATATATATAACAATATCCTAGTGCTTGCATGTAGAATGACTATATGACCCCTGATAGCAGTATGGTGGTAGCAGAAATGATAAATGTTTTGGGCTCATTCAAATTTTGAAAATTATATTTGTAAACATTCAGCTAACACAGGTTTAACGTATGACATTTTTTTTACTTTGTATTTGATTAATGAAGCCCGTGCTAAGAGATCCTTTTCCTTTTGGTAGGAGTTTCTATTGTTAAGGATTCCTTTATGCTTTTTCTTGCCAGGATATTGGGGTATGTATCTTGTTGGCGTCCAGTTGGGAAATTATCTTTTCTTTGGAAATGATTTCACCGCTAAGATGAGCAGTCAATGGACAAGGATTAGAGTCTGGATTCTTTGTCTGCTGCTTTGGTATATCTTCTGATGCAAAAAACTGTATTTTTGCTTTCTTTGAGATTACTAAAATGATTTCAAGGTTTGTGTCTCACCTTTAGTTTGCGATGCATGTTGTAGGTCATTAACTATCATTCTAGACAAGCATGTTGAAAGAGTTTCTCGTAGAATGGTAAAGATCTGCCGCTTTAAGTAATACTATTACACATCTATTGTCTAGTAAAAAAAAGTAAATCAAAGAATTATTCTTAATTATGAATATTGCTTATTTACAACTCATAAAGAACTCTTGGTGCAGTGCAACCTAGCATATGTGATGTTTGTATTGGCACAGAATTTTCAGGTAATTCTCATTTTCAGCACCAAAGTTGACACTGGGAGAATTGTGCTATTTAATTGTGCTTGTTAACTCCAAATGTTTGGTGTACTATTCACAGGATAAGGGCATTTTATAAACTTGCTTGTATGTAGTTGATTTATATTTTCTGTTGACTTGTGTCTATTAATGTTCATTGGTTATTTTCTTCACTTATTTGCTATTCAAAGGGAATAGTTGTTTCTTCCAAGGTTTGCAATTTCAATTTTGCAGGAAATTTTGGTCCTCCTATAATGGGAAATTATGTAAGACACTTCATGGAAAATTTCTGAATGACATAAAATTTCTATAGTGGGGAATATTAGGAAAACATGAATTTTCTTGTGAAACTACAAGAATTGTTTTTGTCAAAAAAAAAAAAAAAAAAAAAAAAAAAAAAAAAAAAAAAAAAAAACGAAGAAGAAGAATAAAACAACAATAAACTTCAGGAATTGTTAGAATCAACATGGTTACTTACTTTAGGGCTCAAAGTGTTGAAGTATGTTAATTCTTGTATCTCCTAACACATTAAGGTTCTGAGAGAGTTGATTAATTCACTGTTAACATGGTATCAGAGCCAGGTTAGGTCACAAGTTCGAATCCCATGGAAGTAAAAGTATTCCCCCAGATGTAGTATTGCATGTGTGTGCGCGTTGTGGACTCATACCTGAATCTCTGAGTGTTCCTAGGAGAGAATAGTGTTCTTCCTGAGAGGGGGGGGTGTTGAAGTATGTTAATTCTTGTGTCTCCTAACACCTTGAGGTGTTGGGAGAATTTATTAATTCTCTGTTAACACAAATTACTATAAGAAACAATTATATAAAGCAAGTACTGTAAGTGTAGGGAGCAAAAGTTTTCCTTGTCATCGAAAGAGGGATTGGTTTCCAGTTCAGGATCCAGTTCCAAGCTAGAAATGTAGAGTGGGTTGCTGGCTGCTTGCTAGAGGCCATTTCTCTTTCTTGTGAATTTCGCCTAATCCGTTCAAGGAAGGAAGGATCTCATGTGGTGCTGGTCCATCATTGGGAAAATAATCGCGGGCGTTATGTCCTTATATCGAGGATTGATGCCAATGGAACAGAACGCTCCATTGTTATCCCTGCGGCTACCGGCTGTTCAGAGTGGGAAAATTTCAGGTTGGTTTGCTTCATGTGACTGGAGTAGTGTTGGGACTGGCTACAATGGGCTAGAAGCTACATACCCCCAGAACCAGAGGAAATGCTTTTTCGAAACCTTCTGGCGACAACTTGTTGGATGCGAGGCGAGGAAGAGAGGTGTTGGAGAGGCTTCTAATTCAAGAGGCACCTAGAATTGCTGGTGAGATCATCGCGGTTGAGGGGAGGCTTGGCATTCAGACCTCTTATGGCCAGGCCCCCTCTTTGGGATTTTGGGAACATGTCGTAATCCGTAGAAAGAAGGTAGGGGTGATTAACTAGGAGGCCAACTGCACTAAGTTAAGGAACATTCTTCAATCTAGGAGGACACCACTATGGAGAGTCTTGAATCATAATAGCGTAATCCTCTTCTTGGAATTAGAGGAGTTAAAAAAACTGACCAATCTTTAGTCTGTGCATGGTGGAATGGAAGGGGGACGTCTGGAGTTTTTAATGTGGTCTCCCGAAGAGGTAAGTGCAGCCCATACTTCAAGACAAAGGTTGGTCATAGTGAGGGGGCTTCATCTTCATCTATGGTCCCTTGGAATCTTTAGAGCAATAGGTGGTTTCTGTGGTGGCCTTATCTCTGTGGAAGACGAAACCCGGTATATGGATAATTGCATGGAAGCTAGGTTGAAGGTTCAGGGCAGATCGTTGGAGAAAGTCCCCTGAATCATCTCCTTGTTCGATAGGGGTAAAAAATTAAATCTGGAGATTATTGTGGGTGGGCCAGAGAAGGGCAAAAAAGAAATGCTGGAGGCGAGCTTGGCCTGGCCAGGCATCGAGGAAATTTAAATTCAAACTCAACCTCCCGTGCTAGCTAATGCGGTCAAGCAAGGAAGACATGCAAAGGATCGTGGGAAGGAAACGGTGTTGATGGAAACCGGAGGGGTTTCAAAGCAGAAACCAGATCTGATAGTTCCCCTGAGTGGTATTGGCTAGAGATGTGTTGGGGTGGAAGCATGGCATGAATCTGGTTTGTGTAAACCTTATCAGACAAAAGAATGGGTTCTAAAGGCCTTTTCTACCCCAACGGTGACGGAGCATGTAGGGTCTACATGCAATTTGCAGAATCAGGAGGGGAAGAAGATAGTGTTGGATGTGGTGGAGGGTGCTGATCTCAATCCTAAACGTGAGGAGGGGCCTCGGGATAATTTTCAGAATCGGGAGGGGTCTAGTGAAAAGTCGAATAAGGTGGAGGGGGTCAAATGTGATTTCAATAGTCGGGAGGGGCACTGGGAGAAAGTGGGTTTGGTGGAAGGGGCAGAGAGTCAATTAGGATATCGGGAGGGGGTTTGTGAAGCTGATAAGGTAGCGGAGGGGCCTCCTTGCAATTCTAATGTTTTGGAATCAATAAGTGGGGGATCATCTGAGGTTGAGGATCTTCTCCACATTGTTGATTGTAGGGCTTTGAATTGAACTTTCGAAGATGAAATTGGGGACAGGCAGACTACATTTGTGACTCCCCTAATCACGAAAGAACCAATTATTGTATGGAGTAGCAATTCGCTATCTGGAGTGGTTTTGTCGAGTGCGAACCCTCCTGTCATTGGGGACGTTGAACTGCTTAACAAGAGCATTGTGGCGATAGGTCTAGGATCGGCCGGAGAGATGGAGGCTGTTGGAGGGATGCTAGCTGTTTGGGCAATCAATTGTCGTTGCTAGGGAAGCCTAGTTTTTCTCAACTTTATCATTGCCAAAAAGTTGTTGTATCTAGAATCATCCAGTTAGGGAGCTTCTGGGGTTCTCCGTTGCAAGGGTTCCTATAAGACTGAGAGACGATTCTCTTTGTAACCCAGGGATGCTAGGAAGGAACCCTTGATAACCTATCCAAGGAATTACGGAGCGCCACTCGGGGGATGGAGGCTACAGGAATGGGTGTCTGCCACTTTGAGAAGTGGGACTTTCGAATAGTGAGGGGTTTGGAGGTTGTCCTGGGGCTTCACAAATTCTAGCAGCTGATTCTGGGAAAGAGGAAGGTTTTCATTGTTCTATAGGGGAGTCAGTGAAGTTGGCACACGAACGACAATAGTTGGCCATGGTGCGTTGGTCTGATGATATAGTGGGTGAAGCGCCAATTGCAATAGTCTCTGATTGGGTCTTGTAGAAAATTGAAGAGGTGAGTGAAGTATTGGGTTTATCGTTTGAAGGCCTAGAACATATCACCTGGGAATTGTTTGCTGAGTTGGAAAAGAAAGCGGTTGTCCGGCAAGTTAGGGAGTGCACCGAGGGAAGCAAAAACAGTGGAAAAATCCCCAGGGAATTAAGGAATCTGAGTTGGGGGCTTTCGTATGCTAAGGGTGAAGGGTCCAGAAGGGAAGAAACTGGGAGGAAGGTTAGGGGGTTCCGTACTGTTAACTCATGAAGTGTTATGTTTTTTCCTGGAATGTGAGGGGCTTGGGTAATCAGGATACGAGACGACAAGTGAAAGATCTGCTAGGGAGGTATAAGCCAGACATTACCATTCTGCAGGAGATGAAGTTGACGGGGGTTAACATTGATATTATTATAGGCCTTTGTTCGTTTGACAACCCGGGTTAGATTGAGCTGCCTTTGGTTGGAGCAGCTGGAGGGGTTTTGCTGATTTGGAATTCGGAGCTGGTGGATGTTGAGCTTTCTTGGGTGGACTCGTTTTCAGTTACAGTGGTGGTAGCCCTTTGTGGTGACTCCCAAAAATGGATGGTCACAGGTGTGTATGGTTCATCAGTGGGGGGTCAGTTATTTGATGATTTCATAAATGAGTTAGAGGAGGTTAGAGGTAGAAATAAGCTTTCGTGGTGTATTGGGGGAGATTTTAATGAGGACCTGTTTATTAATGAGCGGAATAAGGCAACAAGGAGAACTAGGGGGATGGATTCTTTCGGGGATTTCGTTGACTGTAATGAGTTAATTGATATGCCCTAGTTAGTCGCCCGTTTCATCTGATCCGATTTCCAAGACCACCCTTCCTTAAGCAAGTTGGATAGGTTTCTAATATCGACTGATTGGGATGATCTCTTTTATCCTGTTATTGTGAGCGCTCTTCCTCGTCCTAGGTCAGATCATACACCTTAATGAAAGGTGGAGAGGTGCAGAGACAGGCGGGTCCCTTTCCCTTTAAATTCCAAAATATGTGGCTTTTGCATTTAAGTTTTGTTGATATGGTAAGGGTTTGGTGGGAGGATTTGGAGGTTTGGGGCCCCCCGAGGAAAAGATTTTGTTTGAAGTTAAAAGGGCTTCGGGATAGATTGCGAACTTGGAATAGGGAAGTCTTTGGGGACATTCAGAGAAAGAAGGCCTCATGCTTGGAGGAGATCCAAAGATGGGACAGATTAAAAGAAGATTTAGATTTGGATGAAGACCAGAGGAATGCTAGGAAGACTTCAAGGGTAGACTTTGACAGAATTCTCTCAATGGAGGAAGTAATGTGGCATAAAAAATCAAGAGTGCAATGGCTGAAAGAGGATGATAATAATACCAAGTTCTTTCATAAGATGACAAATGCTAGAAGATTGGTAAATGATATCCATAACATGGTGATTGGGGGTGTGAGAGTTACCAATGAGGAAGTCATTAGGCATCACGTGGAGTTCTTTACCCATCTATATTCGGATGATAGGCCCGTCAGGCCAAAAGTGGATGATCTGAATATGCCCTTGTTGGGTGAGGGTCAAGCAGAGTGGCTGGAAAAACCATTTGATGAGGAAGAGGTTAAGAAGTCTATGTGGTTGCTTGAGGGTGACAAGGCCCCAGGGCCTGATGGTTTCTCCATTGCCTTCTATAAGATGTGCTGGGATGTGATTCAGGTAGATCTTATGTTGGTCATTCAGGATTTCTTTAAGGAAGGCTTTTTAGACAGGGGGAGTAATGCCACGTACATCTCTCTGATTCCCAAGAAGGATGGAGCGGAGCATATTACTGACTTTCACTCCATAAGTCTGGTGGGGAGCACCTACAAGATTATATCTAAATGTTTGGCTTTATGGCTTATTGATGTTCTCCTGGGGATTGTTCCTAAGAAGCAAGGAACTTTTTTGAAACGAAGGAATATGATTGATGGGGTGCTGTGTGCAAATGAATGTATTGATGCTCATAGAATGGAGGGTTGTTCGGGGGTAGTTATCAAATTGGACTTGGAGAAAGCTTATGATCATGTCAATTGGGATTTCCTTTACGTGTTAAAAAGATGTGGTTTTGGGATTCGTTAGAGAGTTTGGATCTGAAAATGCATAAGCCTGACTTCCTTTTCTGTGATGGTGAATGGAGTGCCCAAGGGCCATTTTGGGTGTTCTAGGGGCTTGCGCTAAGGCGATCCTCTATTTCC
>JAOXJP010276338.1:0-34238 GCA_025762735.1 Platanus orientalis
ATTTACATGTTAAGAATGAATGTTTAATGTCATGTGCTAAAATTCATGGCCCTTCTAGTGTGGGTTTCGAGGTGCGACATACCCAATCGATGGGGGATCCCTAATTGGATCTATTGATAGGACAGGAAGCCATGTTTTCTAATTTTTTTGACATTTTCTTATTAAAATGTTTATAACTTTGTCATTTAGGGTCTGATTCACTCACCATTTATTTTGTTGGATTCTAGACTTTCATGTCTTTCCAATAAAATGTAATTTACTCACTAAATCTTGCTACACTTTTACTGGTTTGTATATAAAGTTACACTAATTAACGGTTCAATAATTATGCGTTTAAATTATTCTATGTATGTGTAGAATATGTATTACATGTGTATGTTAAAAGTGCAACATGTGTCAAACTATGTGTAGTCATGTGCGGGGTGTTATAGTTTCGAAGTTCAATATTCAAAGTGTTCAGAGTACAATGATTTAAAATATTCAAAGTTTAATGTTTGAAGGGTCCAATGTTTAATGTCCAAAGGTTTAGAGTAAAGTATTTATATGCTCTAGTCAATCCTACGGGTAGGGTTCAAATCTCGTGACAAACCCCACGAGTAGGGCCAATGTACTTATTGTAACCCCAAAGGTAGGGTTTTGATCTCTTGATAATCCTTAGAAGTAGGGCCAATATTCATGAAACCAAAAAACATATTAAAAGTACTTTCTTACATTTAGCCTTATGGGTAGGCCTATTGAGTCAAAGAACACCCTTAACCTGGTGTCAAGGCCTAAAATAGTCAATGGTTGCACTTAGTCCTATGATGGTGCCCAAAAAGGGTCAAGGGTTCGAAGTCCAATAGGGTTCACATCAATATGTTTGAAGGTTCACATAAATTACAATAATCAAAATTTTTTTATAATGCATAAATCAAACATATAGGCATAACATTTCCATGATTAAATCATTTTAAGGATATATGATTCACTTAGATTCAATGTTAGTACATGATTCAATGTTCTTAAGACTGGAGTCACAATAGTTCACTAAAGTTTCACATAAAATCAGTGTTTCAAAACATGTCATTTAGATTTAATGGTCCACATGGTTCATATGATCACCTAATGAGCATCGATCTTAATAGAATCAATAAGTTCAATACAAGCGTAAAATATTCAGAAATTGAAATGACTTTCCAATGAATCTAATCGTAGAGATCCATTGAATATCACTTCTAGTGTTCTAAACAAGGGAAAAGCAAGATTGACTGTTAATTTGGTCATTAATAGTGAAATTCTTAAAGGATTCACAATTTTACACAGATTTCTAAAGATTCACATTGAAAAAATTCAGAGTTCACATGATCTAAAAGATCCAATGAAGGAAATCAGTCCACATAATGTTAAAGAACAATAATCTTTCACAAAATATGTATAGATCTAAATATTAAACAAGATTCAATGATTCAAAGTATATATCTAAAGAATTTTAAGAAGTTCCAATAAGAAAATGGATCATACCATGCATAGGAAACATAAGCACTTATAAGAAAGCTACAATTCATAGATCTAGCATGATTCAATGGATTGAATTCAATGATTTAGAATAATCTCAAAGGATTCCATGGATAACATCACATAATTTGAAAATCACAAGAGGAAAACAAATCACATTACCTGTAGTATACATGATTACTTACAATTCTTCTAACCTTTGTTCCTTGTCAAATTAGCTTTCTTCACTTCAATCTCTCAAATCACCTCGTTTTATAATATTATGGAAGATCTAGTATCAAATGAAGTAAACTAAGAAGATCATTGAAGAAAATATCTATTGTAGCAAAAATTCACAAGAATGAGTTAAACTTACCAAATTAGGAATGAATTTCCACTATTCTCCCCCAAAGCTCCCAAATCTCTCTCACCTTTTCTTTTTTTATTGTAAGATGTGTTTTGGACCTAAATGAGGTCATAATATGGTTATATTTGGTCACAAATGAGATCTCACTCGTGTGGGGGTCGAATAAAAAAAACCACGTCATTTCTGCACATGTTATTTTTCTCTCCAAACTCTATTCGTGATATGTGTGCGATTGGTCATGGGATTTATGATTGATTAGGGATTTTTATGATTGGTTAAGAGCAGGTCTGAGCAACATCTGAGAGCTATGACTCTTATGTGTGATTGGTCACACCTGGAAGTTCCGTGATCGGTCACGACTGTAATCAGTCACACTTGAGTACTTTTGGTTTTTTTTAGTCCTTTCCACATCTTAGGCCTCTAAGGTCCAACCTAAGTGGTTCAATGGTCCTTCAACTCATTCTAAATCATGTCTAAGCCACTCGAACATTAAGAATGATCATCTTGCTCAAAATTACAAAGGGTTCAAATTTGATATATGGTGTCGGGTCCGAATTTTGAAGCTTTCCTAACTTAGGTGTGGGGTGTTACAATTGTTGTTGTCATCATTTGTAATAGGAGTTATTTAACAGTTTTAGTGTTGATACATTATGCATAAAGTAGTCTTGGAGAACATTTCTCTTTGAGGCCGAAACATTCTTGCCTATGGCCTATACATTCTTACCCAACCTGAGCCTGAGAAAACATTTAGTTTGAACCTAACACAAAAAAGAGTGTGTGCACCATGCTACAAAGCTATCAACTAAATGACTAAATCCACCTAACATCTATATTCTCATTTTATTTGCATCATGCACCTCTCAACAAATCTGTAGCACTTACTTCCATGCAGTCTAATTCACTAATCTTATGGATATAAGTCAAATATTAATTCTAGAGATTCGTCTTCACTTACTAATAACTATCTACTGAAACCTTTCATATCCCCTCAAAAAATAATAAAATACAAATAAATATAAAGATTATGGTTGGTGATATATATATATATATATATATATATATATATATATATATATGTCCTGCTTAGTTCCATCATTATGGATCTTTTGATCCATTCATGTATATCATAGCCACAAACGTGAGTGTGATTTGATTGAAGTTTGAAATTCAAATTTTGGAATAGGTGTTGTGTAAGGAAAGGTTTCCTACACGAGGGTGAAAAAAACATCCATGTTTTGAGGTTGTGATGGGCCTGTTCGTGACTGTAGAGGATTTCAAACCGTAAACAATCCTCTCTTAGAATGTGATTAACTTTAGAAAGCTCTTGTACTACAATAGCTTACCCTTTTTAAGCTCATTTTAGAATAAGTGATAGGTTTAAGATTTCAACACTTAAGCTATGTCTGTTTTTGAGGTAATTTCTCAAAATTGGAAAAGGCGGAAAAACACCATGGGAATGGTGGCAATGTTAAAATGAAAAAAACTTTTTTTTTTTCAATTGCCCTATTTGATTACAATAGTAAAGAGAAGAAAGGTATAGAAATCACTTTACTGCCTAATGCTATCATACCACTTTAGCAAGAATAGGGATTCATCTATATTTGATAGTTTTGGAAAAATATGGGAGGTTTGGTTGAGTGGTTTTCCTGTGTTTTAACATGTATCGGACAAGTAGTTTGTGGGAATAGGAAAATTGTACACTTTCATGGGGAAGTTAGGACCTTTGCCTCTAAACAAACACACCCTTAAGGCTAACGCTATGTCTATTTGGAGTTAATTGCCCGGAATAGAAAAAAATGGGAAAACCACCATGAAAATTGGTGGCAATACAAGTATGGATAAGTCATATTTTTATTTCAATGCCTTGTTTGGTTATAACATTAAAAAATAGTGAAGTATGAAAAAATCACATTTCAAATTACTTTTCCACACTATCCTACCACTTTAGCAAAAATAGAATTTCATCAATATTTAAGGGTTTTGACAAAAAATGAGAAATGTTCGTTCTCTGAGTAATTTTGTTAAGTCGTTTCCTTACGTTTCAATGTGTATCGGACAAACAAGTTTGTGGGAAAAGATGGAAAAGCCGTACGCTTTCCTAGGGAAGTTTAGACCTTTATGGTGAAACAAACAAACCCTAGGAAACATCATATGGAAATTGTGAGGGTATAGTATCGATCTTAACTAAAGGGGGAGAATGGGGAAAGGATCCTGTCCTGTTGCTTATGACCTGTGCACAACCAAAGTGCACGGTTTGGCATAAAAAATGGTTATGCATAGGTTGTGCACATCTTTTTATGTCAAACCTTGAATTTAAATTGTGGACAGGTCATTAACAGACCGGACGGGATCTAAACTCGGAGAATGGTAAACGTACGTCTTCCAGAAAAAAATGAAGAGAGAGAGAGATGGCAGAGAGCATAGATACCGAGGCAAACTGTTTTGAATGCGAAGCATATCAAGGGCTATTATAAGCCATTTGTAAGAAATGCTTCTTAGAGATTCAAGAAAAAGTTGCTTCAAAATCAAATATCCTCGTCTTGTGTTGTTTAATGCAGCATATGTAAATATGATAAAGTCATATAAATGCACCTGCAACATCTCAACTAACTACATACTTCTCCACCTGCTACAATTTACTGTCCTCTCAATCCACGCGTTTATATTCACCACTCCCTCCTTTGAGACAAACCCATCTCCCACATCACCCTTTCTTTTCCCTCTAGCCGTTGAACTGCTGAAGCAGAAATGGAACGGGAGAGAAGCCAAAATCCTTTGTTCATGTGTGTTTTGGCAGTTGTGTTAGTTTCTCAGAACCTAGTGATTCCCGTTATGTGCAGAAGCTTTGAAGATCAAAAGAACTACTACTCTCCTGACCCACACGCCGGAAGTACTCCTGCAGGAGGCATCTCTCTCTTTCTCTCATTATGCAGAGTTGTTTTGTAGTCTTTTCTTTGTTGATATGCACCTTTGGCTTTGGTGCTTTACGTTTTGTAGAGTGTAACGTATAAAATCTGCAGTTTTACAATGCTAATACTATTTTCCCCACTGGTTGCAGGATCACACAAAAGTCCTTCCCATGGAACTTCACCATCGCATGGTTCAAGCGGCAGTTATGGAAGCACACCACCCTCTCACGGAAGTGGCGGAAGTTACGGAACACCGCCACATGGAAGCGGTGGAAGCTACGATCCTACACCGTCTACACCTTCTACCGGCAGTGGTGGTGGATACTACCACTCGCCTCCAAGTTCCGGTGGTGGTGGTCACTCTACGCCGGCCATCATAACCCCTCCATCCACTCCACTTGATCCCAACACCCCAATCATTCCTGGTTACTCCCCACCATCCACACCGCTGCTTCCTGATCCAAATACACCACCCTTCTTCATAGGCACTTGCAAGTAAGCTGACATGAATCTCCTCTCTGTTGTTCTTGTGTGAGATCTGAGCAGCTCAAGCACTTGAGCGTACTGCATGAACAAGAAAATGGGTTTTGATCTTTTGTGGTTTTTTGTTCATGCAGTAAGCTCAAGTGATTGAGCTGATTACTGAAAGTGGTGGTGTGGTTCGTTATCATGAGTATCTGTTTTACTGTTTACTGTAGTTACTGGAGGACGCACCCACAGGCAATATGGAGTCTGTTTGGCTGGTGGGGAACAGTGGCAGGTGCATTTGGCGTGGCTAGCACTCCGGCAGTCGGGACGAACCTCAGCTTACAACAGGCTCTAGCCAACACGCGTAATGATGGGTTTGGTGCACTCTACCGAGAAGGGACAGCTTCCTTGCTTAACTCCATGGTCAATAAGAAGTTTCCTTTCACGACTAAGCAAGTTAGGGAAAGCTTTGCAGCGGCACTTGTTTCCAACAAGGCTGCTGCAGCTCAAGCCAACCTTTTCAAGCGTGCTAACGATGGTCGACTCAAGCCCAGAACTTGAAGCTACAGTCTTTAGTTTGAACAGCTTCTGTTTAGTGCCTGAACCTTTGATTTTCTTTGGGGATGTTGCATGAGTTTTATTTGGTACTGTGTTAACAGGATGGGTTTCTGTTTTAGTTTATGATGATGCTTACGATGTTATATTATATATTATCGGATGATGATATCTTGTTTTAAGGTTAGCTGATATATTTGAGTTCTGAATATGAAACTAGTATACTTCTTATGTGTTGTATTCCATATTTTCATGGCAGCTTAAAGCTAAGGAAGTATATATAGAGATGATATATATGGTGAATTAATCTTACACAGCTTTAACAAAGAAATGGGGAAATTAGAGAGCTCAACTGGGTCTCTCTTCTAAGTACACCCCCCCCCAAAAAAAAAAAAAAAAAAAAAAAAAAAGGGTCTCTCTGAAATTTTTATTCTTAACTCCTAAGTGGGCATATACGGCTAGAGAGAGAGAGAGCGGTCTACTTAACCAAAAAAAAAAGGGCATTCAAAGAATTACAAACTGGTGGGCCCAAAATTAGGCAATCGAAGCCATGGCTAAATGGGATTTGGGATGATAACAGAATGATATCTATGGTAGGAGATGCTCTATGTAGCCTGTTGTGCAGAAAACCTAGATTTGGAATCGTTTGAATAAAATAGAAGAGGGAAAATAATGTAAACAACAATCGCACAAAGAACAGGACGATTTATGTAGTTTGGCTTGAAGATTACATCACGGGTGACTATGATCGAAAAATAGAGATTACAATGAACAGTGTGGTGACACGAAAATCGAGAAACCCCCAATATAAACCCCAAAACCCTATTCTTTGTGGGTCAGATCTGGACCCCGAATTGGATCAAGAATACATGTCAAATCATCCGGGTTACATCTCGGTTGAATTCCAAACATTACATTCCTTGGTGGACCGGGAAATCCATGATTCTTGATATATGACTATATTGTGGAGGACTGGTGGACTAAAAGAAAAGAGTAAATGTTCATTATTGTACAGCAGAAATGAGGCCAATGGCCGACTCTAAAGAAATTATAGTGAATGGCACACGAAGGAGGATTCTTTAATTACAGCCGCTAAAATATCTTTAGACCTTGTTTGATTGCATATAAAGTAGAAAATTTTGTGGAAAAGTAAATCGACATTCCTAAATTTACAACTTTTTTCATGTTTGATTGTGTGAAAAGTTTCAGAGATGGAAAATGAGTTTCTCTAACCACTTTTTAACTTTCTGAAAAATGGAGCATGAATTTTCTATAAAAAGGTCGGATTGTTGCATTTCCTTTTAGAAAAAAAAAAAAAAAAACTTCCCTTCAACTTTCCAATGGCAACCAAACACTTTTTAGAAAGTTCAGGGAAATCATATTTTACTTAACTTCACTTCACCTCTATTTCACTTAACTTCACTTTAGTTCTCCAACTTCTCGTGCAATCAAATATAGCCTAAGGGTGCATTGGGGTTCACAGAATTGAGATTGACCTTGGAATTCTAATTATACAGAATTGAAATCCATAGAATTGAATTCCACAGATTTATAATTTTACCATTTGGATGCGTATATATATGGACGAAATTGGAATTAAAAATCTCATTTCCATTGTTTTGATGCACAAATATTCAAAAATCTCAATCAGCCCCATTTTGTTTGCTCTCTTCTTGGTGGGTAGCCATGAGATTCTATGGCCCATCACCAAGGACTCCCAAGTCTTGTGAGTTGGGCACCAAAGCTTTGCATTTGCCATGCTCAAGCTTCTATATAGCCTCCAATTCCCTAATAATTGCTGCAAAGTGGGAGATTGTTAGGTATAAATTATGTATTGTCAACCAATTCCAAAACTTGTGTAAGTACATGTATGTTGTGGTACTTAATTGGTCTTACAAATGTTGAATTTGTAAATTTATAAGTTATGTAAGTCTAAGTCAAAGAAGAAGAAGCTTCAAGTCAAGAAGCCTAAAGGATCACAAGCATCAAGAGATAAGAAGCACAAGCATATTAAGAACAGTCTCGAAAAATGCATCAGATAAATAATAAAATTCAATACCACATCCTTCGGAGACACATAGATTCATATAGGTAAAAATCACAGCTAATTTGTGTGTGGTGGGAGAGTTGACCAGCCAAGCCTAGATGAGTTTAGAAGACCACCTAAGAACTTAGAATGGTAGACTAGTTTGTAAAATGGTTCCAATATATTATGTCATGCTAAATTAACTTAAGAACCTTACTGTAAGGAAGAATGAGCATTTGGGCAAGTCCCACAGGTATTGGAATGATCTTGGAGCTTCCAGGTGTTAAGCCCATACATCACAGGGCAATTTATGAAAATAAAGAGGTCTAGGATCGATCCCAAAAGGTCAGTATCGATCCCAAAATAAAAAGTTTCTAGAAATTGCTAGGAAGCACTCATGATTGATCCCAGGTATTTTTAGGATCGATCTTTGGTCATAGATTTCGATTTTTTGAGTTGGTTTTATGCTCAAAACCTTCTAAATTTATGGGATTTTGTTATTGTTGCGAATCCAAACATTTAGGGTTCCCAAATCACTATAAATAGGGTGTAACCCCACGACTTTATATGAGAACTCTAATATTCAAAAGCGGCGATCATTTTATTGGCATATTCTTTAAAAAACAAGCTAGAGTTTGGAGTGTTGTGTGAAAATAGACCAAGTTCTCTCATTTTATGCACTTGGGTGACTTTACCCATGATCTTCAAAACTTGATTGATACATCCTATCATCCCAAGATCATGTCCTAGGGCTTCAAACCTACAAGCCACTAAAAGCTCAAAGATCTAGAGCCTGAAAGAGGTAAAACGTAAAACCTTGTTTTATATTTGATTATATTAAAGCTTGGGTTAGAATTTGAGCATTTGAGAGCTTTGATTACTTGTGATTAACTTTGGTACATTGGCTTAAATAGAGGTAATATCATTTATGCACCATTGTCCTCTTTAAAGGAGAACTTGAAGAGGGAAAATCTCTGATAGCTAAGCATAATTCAGTAAAGATTTATTTTTTGAGATTAAACTTGAACATTAGCCTTTAAGAGACATTTAATCTAAAGCTTATTCCTTATTATTGCATAAAACTTAAGGAATTAATTTACTGAACCAAATAGTTAAATCTGCCTATATAAAGAGACCTTTTGCTATAGAATTAATATTCACAATAAGTGTTCTTACTAATATTGTGAGGTATTAATCATTGAAAAAATTGTTATATTCACTTACTGAGAGGCATTGAATACTAAGAATTTATTCCTACTATTACTACTTTCATTGTTGAGTCTTCACCAGAGCCACTGGAGACTTGGTACCTTCTCGAAAGCCATTGAAGGTTTGATTGGCACTTACTGGAATCACCAAGTGCGGTTGTTAATGACCAAAGTTCATTAAGTTTGAAGGTCTATTAATTTTGCCTATAAAAGCTAGAGTCTATTAATAAAAATTAAAGTAGCTTAGTTGGAGCTTTTGAACAGTAAACATAGGTCTGGATTGACCGAACAACTATAAATATTGTTTCAGTGTGTGATTGCTTTTGTTTCTATCTTTTTTACTTTACTTTACAACTTATATGCTTTACTTATATTGTTTGGTGTATTACTGATTTATCTTACCCACACAAGGGAAATAAAAACAAAGTGAACTATAATCTAGAAGGGTAATCATTTTAAAAAGAAGTCTCAAAGAAATTTAAAATCTTATTCACACCTCTCATCTAGGATTTTAAAACATTCAACTCAGAATTTCAGTTATGTCAACTCTTGTTGGAATTTTAATGTAGTTTACCCACTATGAAGATCACTCGGTGAGAGAAACTAGTTAGACTTTTTTAAATCTTTCCATAAGCTAGCATGAGCTAGATTTTCCACTTAGGGCTATTTTGGTCAATTTATAAAATAACAAACAATATTTTGGGTACTTTGTGTGTTTAAAATCCTCACAATGTTCAAGTGAGGAGGTTATTTTAGTCAATTGAATAGACCTGAAGCATAACTAACATTAACTAGATTTTTGGGGGCATTTTAGTTAATTAATAAAATAACAAAGGGCATTTTGGGTACTTTGTGTAAAAAAATTCCTCATAGTTGCTTGAGGGAGGAGGGCATTTTAGTCATTTGAATAGTCTTGAAGCAAAACTAAAAAGAGTTAGATTTTCCACCTAGGGGCATTTTGGCTATTGTGTGCTAAAAAACTCCTCATAGTTGCTTGAGGGATAAGGATATTTTATTCATCTGAATAGACTTGAAGCATAGCTAACATGAGCTAGATTTTCCACTCAAGGGCATTTTGGTCAGTTAATAAAATAATAGAGGGCATTTTGGGTATTTTATGTTCTAAAAAAACTCAGTTTCTTGATGGAGGAAATTTTTTTCATTGAATAGATCGAAAGCATAGCTAACATCAGCTAGATTTTCCACTCAAGGGCATTTTGGTCAATTAAGAAAATAATAGAAGGCATTTTGGATACTTTATGTTCTTAAAAAACTCCTCACAGTTGCTTAAGGGAGGAGGGAATTTTTAGTCATTTGAATGGACTTGAAGCATTGGTAAGGATATTTTGGTTACACACTGTTTCAAAAAAAGGAGTTAGAAATAACATCCTATGGGATCTTTTTTCAATTCCATTGATTTGGGGTTTCAATTCCACATTCAAATTCCATAGGGATTTGACCTAAATCCATTTCCGTAATTTTAAATCAATCCCAAACTACGGAAATGGATTTGGGTACCCCAACTTCATTTCCTCTCTTCCAATTCCCTAAATCCAAATGCACCCTTAGAGAATTAGAGTCATGAAGATGAAAAATTTGAAAGTTAAGTTTTTAAATTGCAAGGGTAAACCCTTCACCCAAACATTAATTGCACTAAAACCACCAAGTAGGTCTTCTAAACCTAATGAGGGCCCTAGAGTAAAAATTGAGACTAGATAGCATAATGTTACCGACTTAAATATTTTTCATGCTTAAGCTGTGTGGCACTCGCTACTTCCCAATCTTGTAGATGAGTTAGCTTTTACCTAAACAACATTTAGAGTGTTAGAGGACTAAGAGCACACTCAAGGGAAGGAATGAAAACTTTATTACTCACTCACACAAGAATTCCTACAAGACTTTGAGAGCTCCTATGTGATTTACAAGTGAAGGAGTCTCCCCCTTTTATAGACCCCCAAGAGTCCCCTTAGGGGTTAGGATCTTGCCAAGTGTCATCCATCTAATAGTTAGGCCTTCTCTATACTTTCTTTAAAAGACTTATCTACCTTGTTAATTAGAACTCTCTAGATATCTCCCTAGACTTCTATTGGGCCTTCCTTATTCCTCTAGCACCTTTTCCAAGTCTCTAGAGCTTTTTCACATGCTCTAGAGAAGTCTGGATCTATCTTGTTACAACCCAAATTACTTCTTTAATTATGAGAAACACAAATCATGACCTTATACTTCTTTTCTCTGATACCAACTCTGTCACGCCCCAAATCTGCCCCCTTATTGGCAAACCCGGTCGCAACTTCAAACTTCCACTCTTTCAAACTCAAGTTTCTCTTATTATAGATCCATGCCAAGATATGGCCAATGCGCATCAGAATTCAGAATAAGCACTCACTTTTGTAGCGGAATTTAAATCTCAACAAAACATTATTCAATAGCCATTGACAAGCCTGGCATTTTCTTACAAATCCCCAATCTAGCATTCCAATCCAGATCTATAACATATCATTTCCATTTAAATATGCCTCAAGAAAATCTCCATATGAAATAAAATCCTTGAATTAATGTAATACAACCCATAAATAAGTAAAGCCAATAACCCATAAACAAACTAACTATAAATCCTTTTTTCAAAGGGCAACACTCTAAAACAATGCCTGAAACAATTAACATAAATCTCAAAAAATGAAATGCATAAGCTAAATCTCCTAAGCACCACCACCTTGCTCTAGGAGTCTCCTAATCACCTCGATGTAGGAGTCTCCCAATTGCAACTAGTATTGCATCCTCAATCTGAAAAACATTTGTCAAATGGATGAGCTTAATGGACACATAATATGAAATAGAAGCACGGGTTAACACTAGCACGAATGAATTGAAATACGATGCATTTTTACATGAGACCTACATGCAATTCAAAACCATTGATTTTTAGGCTGAAACTAACATATAAGATTGGTTTACATAATGATATGAGCTGAACACAATTTAAATCATATTATAGACTAATTCCAACAAAACTAAACACTACAAGAATCTAAATCTTTCTTTTAAAACACATGGCTGAAGTCTGATCTTGCTTTTCTTTTCCTTTCAATACATTTAATATAGATTTACATATAGCTAATGTTTCACTTAACACTATCACATGTATACTCCCATGTGCGGATATCATCATACCATCCCCAATGTAGGGGCTCACTTAACACTGTCACATGTACTCTCCCATGTGTGGATACCATCATCTAATCCGTAATGGTGAAACTCACTTATCACTGTCACATGTACTCTCCCATGTGTGGATGCCATCATACAATCCCTAATGGTGGGACTCATTGATCATTGTCACAGGTATTCATGTGTGGATACCATCATACAATATTTCCTAATGGCGGGCTTACTGATCATTGTCACATGTACTCTTCTATGTGCGGATACCATAATACAACCCCTAATGGTGGGGCTCACTGATCACTATCACATGTACCATCCCATGTACAGATTCATTTTTCACTTAACATTGTCACTCATACGATCCTAAGTGTGGATACCACTATCTAACCCCTAGTGGTGAAGGATTTGAACACTTATCATTGATTCTCACATATGCTCCTGTGAGCAGATACCTCTGTCTAATTCCTAATGGTGAGGGATTTTAACACTTATCACTGATCTCACATATTCTTCTATGAACGGAGACCACCATAAAACCCCAATGATGGGGAAGACACTTTTCACTTATCAAACATTACATTTTTACTCTAAAAGGCGCAATCACAATTAAGTACATAACAAAAATCTTTCTTAACATACAACCATATCTTTCAGAACAAAACTAATCTTATTTGAAACAATCTAATCACTCTTAAGGTATAATAAATATTTTCTGAGGAAATGTTTACATATAAAAGAATACACTTGGATGTCATGAAATAAACCCACAAGAATGTTGGACCCTTCATAAGGAACATATATTCTATGAGCTTTAAGAGGATGAGAACAATGTTTATCATGCTAAAATAATGAGAAATAAAGTTGTTTTAAAGAAAGAAACACATTGAGTTTGTCAAAAGCATCAAACCACTAGTAAAACTCTTCTTAAAATCATAAGAACATGTAAATCTAGGCTTTACAATGATGTTGTATCCAAATCAGATCTTTAATAGGGTTATCTAAAGAACAAACCTTCACAAAAATTGAGAAATCAATATGCTTGTATTCGATTAATATCAAGACCTCAAAATCAATTCTTTTTCAATGAGTTTTATTAAGAAAACACAAGCATAACATGGGGGATCACTTGGAACAAATCCAAAACAAAAATCTTAGGTCTTGATCATTTATTCTAAGAATCTAAAGGAGAAAACAGGTGTGTATGCTGGACAATTACTTACAGTTTTTAAATCATTGCTCTATAGAATCTCCTCTTGTAGCTTTCCCTTTTCTCACGTTTCAAACCTCCACAATTTTCTAAGTCTCTTCATCTACAAGTTGGAGAACATAGGGAACTAAGAACACAAGCTTTCTATGCAAATCCTACTTTCAAAACCAAACTAGAATGGATTCTCCAAAATCCTTTGGGTTTTCAAAGCTTACCTTGACGAATCATTGGGTTCTTCCCTCTCTCATAATTTCTTCTGTTTCTTTAGGGTTAGATAGGTCTAACCCACAACCCTAAAGGATTTTATAGGTCAAATACGGAGTCTTACACGAGTTGGGGTAAAAAATTGCACATAAACGAAAAATAAAATTTTATTTTTCCATAACTGACCATCTGGATCGGTCCAGCAAAAATTGGACCGGTCCAACTTGCCTAGATCGGTCCAAACTATTTCAGTGGAGCTCTCTCTACAAACCAAAGAACTCTTGGATCGGTCCAACATAAAGTTGGGCCGGTCCAACTTGAAATTTTTTTTTCAAAAAATCATGTGTTTGTATCTCAGGTCTTCCATGTATATATGGGGTGTTAAACTCCTCCCCCATTATAAATAAATTCAGTCATTTGAATATCACGTACCTTGGTTTTGGAATTGATGTGGGTACTTATCCTTCTGTTCGTCCTCTCCTTCCCAAGTTGACTCCTCTTCCTTTAAATGGTTTCACCACAACACTTTCATAAAGGGAATAGTTTTTGAATGCAACACTTGTTCTTTTCTATCCACAATCTTCATTAGTTTCTCTTCATACCTCAAGTCCTCCTTGACTTGTAGGGGTTCATATTCTAACACGTGTTATGGGTTGTGTATGTACTTCCACAACATTGACACATGAAACACACCATGTATATGTAATAAGTCCGATGGCAAAGCTAATTCATATGCCATAGCACCCACTTTCTTCAATATTTCGAAAGGTCCTATGAATCTTGGAGCCAACTTTCTTTTCTTCCCAAATATCATAACACCTTTTGATGGAAAAACTTTAAAAAAAATGCTATCCTACTTGGAATTAATACCTCCTATTCTTTTATCTACATAACTCTTTTGTCTTCTCTGAGATGTGACAGTCACTCTCGGATTAATCTGATTTTCACTGTGCTGATCTGAATAAGTTTAGGCTCGAGCAATGCGCTTTCTCCTACCTCTTCCCAACAAATGGGCGATCTACACTTTCTCTCATATAGAGTTTTGAAAGGAACCATTTTAATGTTGGCATGGTAACTATTATTATAGGTGAACTCAATCAAGGGGAAGTGGATATCCCAACTACCCTTTAGATCAATAACACATGCTCTCAACATATCCTCTAAAGTATGAATTCTTCCTTTTAACTGCCCATTGTTTTAGGGTGAAAAGTTGTACTAAAGTTTAGCTTGGTTCCCAATGTCTACTACAAACTACCCCAAAATCTAGAGATAAATCAAGGGTCTCTATTGAAAACTATATTGACAGGGTTTCCTTGCAACTTCATTATTTCATTAACATACACTTGAGTTAATTTATTCAATGGATAAGACATCCGGATTAGTTGAAAATGAGTAGATTTGGTTAATCTGTCCACTATCATCCATATAGTATCAAACCCCTTATTTGTCCTTGGCAAACCGATCACAAAATCCATAGAAATGTGATCCCATTTCCATTTTGGAATATCCAAAGGTTGTAGCTATCTAACTAGCTTTTGATGTTCTATCTTGACAAGATGACAAGTTTTTACTTGGCAACAAATTCTGCAATCTCCATATTATTCCATTAATACACTTTTCTCATATCTGGATACATCTTGGTACTTCCTAGGTGAACAAAATATATGAATTCATGTGCTTCCTTCAGAATTTTCTTCTTCAATTTAGAATCATTCGGACACAACTTCTTTCCAAGTCATAGAGTACCATCCTGCTGAACTTCAAAATCAGTTAGCTTGCCTTGTTTCACTTCTTCCTCGACTCTCACCAATTAAGGATCAAAATTCTATGCCTTTTCACATTTCAACTATTGTGGGTTGCACCTTAAGATGTGTAATCAAACAAGCCAAATTTCCTAATGACTTTCTACTCAACGCATCAACCACCACGTTTGCTTTTCTCGGGTGGTACATAATTGTACAGTCTGAATCTTTTATCAATTCTAACCATCTCCTTTGCCTATGGTTTAACTCCTTATGAGATAAAAGATATTTTTGACCCTATGGTCGGAGTAAATTTCACAAGGTTCACCATAAAGATAGTGTCTCCATATCTTCAAGGCAAAAACCACTAGCTCCAAATCATGGGTGTGGTAGTTTCATTCATAGGTTTTAAGCTGTCGAGATGTATACGCTATCACCCTCCCATGTTGCATAAGTATGCACCCCAAACCTTTCCTCAAAGCATCACTATAAATCAGGTATCCCCCTACACTCAAAGGTAAGGTAAGGACTGGGGCGGAGATTAACCAATTCTTTAATTCCTAAAAACTCTTATCTCATTCCCTAGTCCACTCAAGCTTGACATTCTTTTAGGTCAATTTAGTCAAAGGTCCCGCTATATGAGGAATCCTTCAACAATAGCATGTACTAGCCTGTAAGACCCAAAAAACAATGCATCTCAGATACATTCACTAGTTTAGGCCAATCAACTATAGTTTCCACCTTTTGGGATCAACATATATTCCATCCTTGGATATCACATGTCCTAAAAATGTCACCCTATCTAACCAAAACTCACATTTGCTGAACTTGGCATACAACTTCCATTCTCTTAATACAATCCTTAAATGTTCTCCATGTTCCTCTAGACTTTTATAATACACCAAAATATCATAAGTAAACTCTATGAAAAATCGGTCCAAGAAAGTCCTAAATACATGGTTTAGAAAATCCATAAAAGGATGTCAGGGCATTAGTTAGCCCGAATGACATCACTAGAAACTCATAGTGCCCATACCTAGTGTGGAAAGCAGTCTTGGGTACATCCTACCTCTTAATTTTGAGTTGATGATATCTAAATATGAGTTCGATCTTCAAAAGGACCTTAGCACCCTACAATTGATCAAACAGGTCAACAATCTTAAGCAAAGGGTACTTGTTCATCGCCGTTACTTTGTTCAGTTGTCTATAGTCGATATATAGCCTCATGGACCCATCCTTCTTCTTTATAAATAACACAGGTGTTCCCTAAGGTGACACACTTAGGCAGATAAATCCATTATCCAATAACTCTTGAAGCTACACCTTAAGCTCCTTTAACTTTATTGGCGCTATATGGTAAGGGGCCAAAGAGATAGGCTTGGTGCCCTCAACTAGATCAATGGAAAACTCGATCTCTCTATTTGGTGGCAGCCCAGGAAGATCGTCTGGAAACACGTCTACAAAATCTCTTACAATGGAGATACCTTAGACCTTCATCCCTTCTTTTTGGGTGTCCATCACATAAGCTAGACACTCTTCCCAATCTTTTTGAAGCAATCTGTTTGCCTGGATGGCAGAAATCATGCCTGGAAATGAGTTCTCCCGTGTCCCTCAAAACACAAACTTAGGTTGATTCGGAATACTGAATGTCACTTCTTCCTTGTAACAATCCACAGTAGCATGGTAAGCGGTGAACCAAATCATGCCTAGAATCACGTCAAAGTCTTGCATCCTCAATAGAATTAGGTCAGCCATTAACTCCCTATCCTCTATCTTAATCACACAAGACTTACACTTTAATTTAGCTATCATGGTTTCTTTAAGAGGGATGGATATAGGTAATTCAAAGTCTAATGTTTCTGGTAAAAAATTAGCATATTTCACATAAGTATTAGACACAAATGAATGTGTGGATCTAAGGTCAATAAGAACTCTAATGGTGTGAGAAAACAAAGGAATGGTAACTGACACAAGTGTATTTGATGCATTTATTTCCCATTTAGTAAGGGTATAGATGCATCCTTGTACTTTTGGTCTTTGCTTCACATTTGAGGGCTTAGTTGTTTGTTCATTCTTTAAAGTTGGGCAATCATTGATCTGATGGCCCACCTGTCCACACTTGAAGCATGCCCTAGATCCTTGATCTGATTGCAATTAGTGTGACAACTGTAATTAATAAAATCAAGTCTCTTTAATGAAATTTGACTTAAGTAATGAAATGCCTATAAAGTTATCCTAGAGGGGGGCTGAATAGGATATAAAAATTATTCTACGCTTTCTTCGCAATGTTGGGATTGATTTTAATCTTCTTAACATTAGTTCAAGTGCGTGTATGCACCAATGTAATTACTCAAGTATTTAAACAAACACGTAATGAGCAATATTAGATATGAGCACAAATAGAGAGATAAACAATCATACACTCAATCCACAACATAAGATTTATGGTGGTTTGGCACAAAGGCCTATGTCCACTCTTCTAAAGCTCACTACTGAGCTTAGGTATCTTTCATTTAGATTATCACATATAACCTAAGTCAATATACAAAACCTAACTACTTGCTCACAAGCAAGTTACACAACAACACTCGGTGTCTCCGACGAGTGTGTACTACTTCCGACGTCTTCGGCAGAGGTAGTCAAGCTTTCGATGTCTCCAATGAAGCAACACAATAGAGGATGGATAAATATGTAAATGAATGAAAAGAGAATAACAAATATTATCACTAAGTCAGTTGATGTTACTATTCTTACCATATATGGGAGTGCTCCTTGTTAAGCTGGGTTGTCTTATACACTAGAACTTCTTCAAGCTTTGGCACTAAAGTTCCTTGAGTTAGGCTAACCACAAAGGAGTTTCCACAAGGGATAACCCAAACCACACCTCTCAAATAGATGCTAACTAAGTTGAGCTGAGAGGGAACCAAAAGAGATTTTCTTAAGGAACTTTCAAGCTTGGAGATCAAGCAATGGAGGAAGAGGGTTTTTCACCCTTGAAGGCTCTTTTTAGCAAAGGAAATAACAATCTCTTGAATGCTTGGATTCTATTTCCCTAAAGAAAAACTTTTCCTTTTATAGATAACGAAAAATGCTCATAATCCTTGGATTGAAATATTTTCAAATGGGCAAGAGAAAATAGCCATCCATTCAAAACAGAGTTTAGGTGGAATTCCAAAAATCTCAGCCATGATTAATCATAGACTTTGTGATTGATCATGGAGTCATTTTCATGACCTTTACAAAGTGCTCGGGGGAGTTTTAGTGGTGTGGGGCCACATTTTAGTCACAACCAGTCTATAATCGATCATGGGATCTTAGAACCCATGTCCATGATCAATCATGGAGAAGAAGCCCAGTCCTCGGGTCCCTATTTTTCTTGTTTGTGATCAATCATGGGTTTTGTGATTGATCACAAATAGTGAAATTTTCATTTCTTTGATTCGTGATCGATCACGAATAGTGAAATTAGTTTTTTATTGTTTTGTAATTCTTAGGGGGTCCACATACTCTTGGGGTCATTTTTGGGTGATCAAACATGTGTGGGGATTCATCTTGGGTCATATTACATGAATCCTATGAAGCTACATGCATGCCTTTACCTTCTTAGGTGTTAGGACATAGCTTGAGTCTTGGTCTTCAAGGTTTGACTATTTAAGGGGTTTTATCAAAATATCTGGCAACTGGTCTTCTGTGTTTGCATGATCCAAGGACACCACCTTCTCCTCCATTAATTTTTTGATGAAGTGGTGTTTAATATCTGTGTTTGGTTCTTTAGTGTTGAACTAGGTTCTTGTAGATGTCAATCGCACTCTTGTTATTTACAAACAAACTCATGGTTCCTTGTGACAACTCATAATTACTGAGTATTTGCTTCATCCAGAGAAGTTGAGTGCTTCCACTACTAGTTTCAATATACTCAGCTTCAGCAGTTGACAAAGAGATGAAGTTTTATTTCTTGTTATACCAAGAAACAAGACAATTGCAAATATAGAAGTAACCTCTACTCATGCTCTTGTGATGCTTCGCATCGCCTATCCAATCAGCATCTGAATATCTCGTAATCTCAAATGTGGTATCAAATGGGTACCATAACCCAAAGTCTATTATCTTATGGATATAACAGATTATTCTCTTAGCTGCTTTGAGACGTGATTCCCTCGAAGATGCTTGATATCTTGCACAAGCATCTACACTGAAGGATATGTTTGGTCCACTTGCTGTCAAATATAGCAGACTGCCTATAATAATCTGGTAGTATATAGAATTTACCTCACCTCCTTCAAGATCCTTGGTGATCTTGTTGCTTATACTGATTGGAGTATTAACCAGCTTGGATTCATGCAATCCAAACTTCGACACCAGGTTTTTAGAAAACTTGGTTTGGCTCAAGAATATGTCATCTGGTGTTTGCTTCAGACCCAGAAAGAACCTAAGTTCTCATTTCATACTCATCTTGAATTCTAATTTCATTGTTTGGGTAAATCCAAGTGACATTTCGCCACTTGTTGACCTAAAAATGATGTCATCAACATAGATTTACACAATGAGTATGTGACCATTTTGTTTTTTAACGAAGAATGTCTTATCTACACTCCCCCTATCAAAATGGTGGTCAAGAAGGAATCCTATGAGCCTCTCATACCAAGCTCTTAGAGCTTGTTTTAGGCAATATAGAGCTTTCTTGAGTTGGTATCCTTAGTTTGGCAAATGAGGGTCCATAAATCCCTCAGGTTTCTCAATGTATACTTCCTTGTAAAGTATCCCATTTAGAAAGACATTCTTTACATCCATTTGATATAGCTTGAATTTCAAGTAACATGCAATGGATAAAAGAATCCTAATGGACTCCAATCTCGCAATTAGGGTAAAGGTCTCCTCAAAGTCAATGCCCTCAATCTAGGCATACCCCTTTGCCACAAGCGTGACCTTATTCCTAGTCATTGTACGGTGTTCATCATATTTTTTTGAAGATCCACTTGGTATATATGACATTCTTGTCAAAGGGCCTCTCAGTTAAGAACCACACATCATTCCTTTTGAACTGATTTAGTTCCTTTTACATGGCCATGATCTAGTTTGGATCATTTAGAGCCTCCTTCACTCTCTTAGGCTCTATCTTAGATATGAAGCAGAAGTGACTCATAATATTCTCAATTTGTCTCCTAATCTTCACTCTAGTGTTTGTATCACCAATGATGTCACTTCGAGACAATCCTTTAGTAAGTATTTTCTCCTTGGTATGATGTTGAACCTCTTCAACTTCAACCTCAGATCTAGACCGAGATAAGATCTCCTTATGACTTTGATGAGCTTTTTCAACCTCTTTTGGAGGTGAAGTCTCAACTTTTTGATATGAGAACACAACTAGTACATACTTACACTTGTGTTAATTCAAGATCATTTACCACTATATTAATTGACTCTTCCATTGTGAGAGTCCTCTTATTGTAGATACAATAGGCTCTACTATTGGTGGAGTACCCCAGAAAAATAGTCTCATCACTTTTCTTGTTGAATTTTTCTAAATGTTTTCTATCCCTAAGGATGTAACACTTGCTACCAAATACTTTGAAGTATTTAACAGTTGGCTTTTTCCCACTCCATAGTTCATAGGTTGTTTTGTCTGTATCGGGTCTTTGATAAACACAGTTAGAGACATAGCAAGCGGTGCTAATTGCCTCAGCCCAAAATCTCTTTGCTAAGTCCTTGCTACCGAGCATAGAGATAAGCATGTCAAGAAGAGTCTTGTTCTTCATTTTAGCAACTCTATTTTGTTATGGAGTTTTAGGGGCTGAAAAGTCATGCTTAACTCCCATCTCATCACACAAATTTGAGAATTTATGGTTCTCGAATTCCCTTCTATAGTCACTTCTAATGCGCTTGATGGTTATTCATTTCTAATTCACTTTAATTCTTTTGCAAATGTTCAAGAATTCATGGAAGGCATCAGATTTTTCCCTCAGGAATGCTACCTAAGTAAATTTAGAGAAATCATCAACCACCACTATGATGTCTCTTCTACCACCTAGACTCTCCATTCTAGTTGGACTGGCCAAATCCATGTGGAGTATCTCTAGGGTTCTAGAAGGTCCTATTTGTGTGGTCTTCTTGTAAGGAGCTCAAGTTTCCTTTCCCATTTGACAACCTTTGCACATTGGATTGTCAATCTTGCTTAGATTAGGAAGGCCATTGACCATTCCTTTCTTGCTAAGTCTTGCAAGATCCCTAAAGTTGAGGTGTCATAATCGTTGATGCCAAAGATTGGTCTCATCCTTTTGGGTCATGAGACAAGTGTCCCCTTGTTGAAGATGGGGTTCGATGACATAACAATTGTTACTTATCCTCACTCCTTCAGCTAGGATGTTGTATTCTTTGTGATCCTTAATCACACATCTATCTTTATTGAATTGAAATTTATTGGCTTTACACAAATTTGACTTATACTTATCAAGTTGTGTTAAGGCTTTGCACAAAAAGAGCCTTAGTGAGTTGTGGAATGCCGAGGGTTACTATGGTTCTTACCCCAAGAATCTTGGTGCTATTTCCATCACCAAATGTGATATATCCACCTTGAGCTTCCTTAAGTTAGGCAAACACATCCCTTTCACCAGACATGTGTCTAGAGCACCCACTATCAAGATACCATCTTGATGTGCTCCCCGCTCTTAGTGCAGTTTAGATGACCAAGCACTTGGGTTCATCCTTTCTTGTCCACACCCTTTTCTCCAAGGGGTGTCTAGGAACTTTCTCTTTAGCCATTTGATGTTGTGCTAAATCCTTCTTCCTTTGAAAGTTTCTATTTTTAGTCATTTGAAAATAATTTTTTTGTTGACATTCTTCCCATTTTGCTTTTTTCCTCCAAACATGCATTCTTTGGGACTTAATGTCATTTGCCATTTTCTTACAATCCACCTTGATATGCCCTTCTATTCCATTATAGAGGCAATATAATATGGGCCTCCTAGATGTGTGAGATTGTGTTGTCTTCCTTCTAGCTTGCTCATCATAAAATGATTGTTAGGCTCTTCTAGGTTGCCTTTTGGCTACTCTATTAGTAAAGGCATTTCATTGGAATCCTCTTGAAGTAGAAACCTTGTTGGCTTGAAACTTATTCCACACCTCCTTAGCATAGGAATAAGGTTTGCTCATTTCTTGAGCCCCTATAGAGGAAGATGCTTGCTTGGATTGTGATCTACTTTCAACGACTTGGGCAGAAAACTAAGATTAGGGTTGCATAGATTTTTTTCACTCTTTTCCTTGACTCATGGGAGCTTTTCCCTTGAGTAAGACATTTGGTCTCTTCTTAACCTTCTTTGACCTTTGAAAAGGTCTTTGAGGTTCCACTTTCTCCTTTCCCTTATAGGAAAGTTGTGGAGATAGTTAAGCACTTCCCATGGCTTTCACAAAGCCATTGTGTTGTTGAGTTGAGAAAGAGATATTGGCTCTGGAGTTGTAGCCAAGTCTAGTCTTGTCTCTATACTCTTTGCCCATGGTGAGCATCTTCTCAAATTTCCCATTTCCTTGAGAAAACATTGATATATTCTTCCTCTTATCCTCTTAAGGTTCCTTGATTTATCTAAGATAATTAAGAGATTTCCTTGTGAGTTGAGCATAAGTCAAGTTGCGAGACTTATTTATCTCATTTAAGGTTTTAACTTGGTCTTCCAACTCTTGGATGAGTGAGTCATCACTACTTGACTCATCCTTATCCTCTTCTAAGGTTTTGAGATTCTCCTCAAGCTCACGAACCTTATTGGATAATTTTTTATTGTTCTAAAGAAGTCTTCTCTTCTCATGCTTTTTATTGTTTTTCTCTAAACCTAAAATAGTTTAGCTTTACTGAGCTTCTTTTCTAGTTCAACTATCTTTCAGCTCATTTCTTCCTTAGCACATAGAGCATGTAGTTTTCTTTGGAAATGTCATTTTCTTTTTCACCTTTTGAAGAAGACTCTTGTCTAAGAATGTAGATGGTGTCTTTAAGGGATTGTGACTTTTCGGCTAAGTCATTGACTTCCCTCTTAAGTTGTTTATTTTTCTTTCCTAACTCAACACTTTAAACGAAGAGTTCATTGAAGACCTCTTAGGAATCATAGACCTCCTCTTTTTCACCATCTCCCTCATCCTCACTGCTTGAGTCACTTGTGTCCAAAAGTAAACTCATAGGAGTGTCAAAAGCCATGAAGGCTTTGACTTCTCACTACTTTGTGACTCATTTTCCGATACCTCAGACTTGTCATCCTAAATTGTAGTCATGGCCTTGCCCTTTGGCTTGAACTTATTTTTCTTATTGCTGCAGTCATCGAAAATATGTCCTCTCCCTTTGCACTCATAGCAAATGGGAGGCTCCTTCGAGAAATCCTTATTTTTCCTATAACTAGGAAATGATCTTCTCATTTATTTGTTCTTAGAGTAATCATTTGAATTCCTCCTAAAGAACTTCTTGAACCTCTTAGCTACTAAAGCTAAGTCACCATATGAATCTTCATTTAATTCGATTTGTTCTTTTACCTTGAGGGTAATTCCCTCCTTCTTGGTAGGATTTTTGATTACCACTTCAAACATTTGAAGGGAATCAATCAACTCCTCTAGTTTCATGGTCTCTAGGTCTTTGCTTTCCTCTATGGCGGTCACTTTAGGTCTAAACCTTTTAGGGGGTGACCTAACCACCTTCCAGACCACTTTTGACTCTAGAATGTCTTCTCCTAGACTTCTCATGATATTCACCAAGTTAGACAACTTGGCATTGA
This sequence comes from Platanus orientalis, assembly GCA_025762735.1. NCBI lineage: Eukaryota > Viridiplantae > Streptophyta > Magnoliopsida > Proteales > Platanaceae > Platanus > Platanus orientalis. Next base: position 24,072 of record JAOXJP010276338.1, read on the forward strand.
ATTAGGAGATTCCTTCATCCTCCTCCATCCTAAGTGCTTCAAGTTATGTTGTGTACATTTGAAGCTTGGACATCTTTATAGTGCTCATACCCTGGTGGGTAACCTAAAGAAGCTTCCATGCTTCATTTTCCATTTTTAGATGAACTATCCTCCTAAACTCAATAGGGGCCAAACCACTTGTTATGGCATTCAATGCCCTAAAGTTGAACTTGTAAGCATCCGTCTTTGTGGGGGTCTACTCACTTCATGGTTTATCGGGCTATTTATAGCCATCGACTATTGCACTCAAAGCCCTAGGGTCATATGCATTGAGGAAAATCTCCACTCGAGATTTCCAATAGTCGTAGTCACTTCCATTGAAGAGTGGAGGTGTACTAATAGACATACCATTATTTTCTCTAGCCATCTAGGATTTTTGCTAGGATCTTACTTAGGTTGTTAAGCCCTATGTGAGTAACCTAGGTTTTGATACCAATTGAAATGTCTATAAAGTTATCCTAGAGGAGGGGTGAATAGGAAATAAATATTATTCTACCATTTCTTGCTAATGTTGGGATTGGTTTTAATCTTCTTAAAATTAGTTCAAGTGAGTGTGTGCAATAATGTGCTTACTCAAGTATTTAAACAAACACGTAATGATCAACATTAGATATGAGCACAAATAGAGAGACAAACAATTACACACTCAACCCACAACACAAGATTTATGGTGGTTAGATACAAGGCCTACGTCTACTCTTCTAAATCTCACTACTGAGCTTAAGTATATTTTATTTAGATTGTCACATAAAACCTAGGTCAACATACAAAACCTAACTACTTTCTCACAAACAAGCTACACAACAACACTCGGTGTCTTCAGTGAGTGTGTATTACTTCCGATGTCTCCGACGGAGGTAGTAAAGCTTCCGGTGTCTTCAGTGGAAGCAAAACAATAGATGGTGAATGAATATACAAATGATTACAAAGGGAATAACAAATATTACTACTAAGTTGGTTGATGTTGTTGTTCTTACCACATGTGGGAGTGCTTCTTGTTGAGCTACTTTGCCTTTTACACCCACTTCTTCTTCAAGCTATGGCACTAGAGCTTCTTAAGCTAGGTCAACCACAAAAGGCTTTCCACAAGAGATAACCTAAACCACACATCTCAAATAGATGTTAGTTACAATAGAGTTGAGAGGGAACCAAGAGAGATTTTCTTGAGGACTTTCAAGCTTGAAGCTCAAGCAATGGAAGAAGAGGGTTTTTCACCCTTGAAGGCTTTTTTTAGCAAAACAAATGACTCTTTTAAATGCTTGAAGTGTCTTTCCCTAAAGGAAAATTTTCCTTTTATAGAAGATGAAAAAGGCTCACAATCCTCAAATTGGAATATGTTCAAATGGGCAAGAGAAAATAGTCATCCATTCAAAAATAAAGTTTTGGCAGACTTCCAAAACACTTAGCCATGATCGATCATGGAGTCATTTTTCATGACCTCCTAAAAATGCTTTGGGGTGTCTCAGTGATGTGGGCCCTCATTTTAAGTCATAACCAATAACCCATGTCCAAAACTCTGTTTGTGATCAATCATAGGGTTTGTGATCGATCACATACAGTGAATTCTTTATATCTTTGATTCGTGATCGATCATGGGGTTTGTGATCAATCACAAACAATGAATTTTGCATCTTCATCATTTTGTGATTTTGGGGAGGTCCACATCCTCTTGGGGTCATTTTGGGGTATTCAACCATGTGTGGGGACACATCTTGGGTCATACTACATAAACTCTATGAAACTATATGCATGCCTTTACCTTTTGGGGTGTTAGGGCCTGACTTGAGTCTTGGTCTTTAAGGCTTGGTTGTTGAAGCTTCTTCCACACCTTTCCCCATGGATTTGACAAAAGGTGTTTTGAATTAATAAAATGAATCAAAAAAATTGAATTATCCTATTCACCCCCCCTCTAGGATTATTTATGAACTTTCAAAATTAGCTAACTTTGGTGAAAACCTAACTATGAAATCCATAAGAACTTGACCTTTTGAGTGGTTTGGGATTGATATTGGATATCTAATATTTCTCCAAGTTCTACACCCCACTTGATGACTCTTCCCGAGAGGTCTATTTTGGAAAGGACTGTTCTGATTGGGAGAGTTGTGATGAAAACAATGTTGTGTACTTAAAAAAAAGGATACAAATTTTGTGAAGATCTTACCAAAGCAAGTGCCACTTTTTTCAAATGAGTGTAATGTGTCTCAGCATTAAGAAGAGTTTTGCTGGTATAGTAGATAAGTTTCTGGCCTCCATCGTTTCTCAGCAAGACTAAACTAACTGCTACTGGCGAGATAGAGATGTAGAGGAATAACTTCTCCCCTAGTTGAGGATTTGAGAGCAAGGGAGGAGAACCAAGATACAGTTTTAGCTATTGAAAATCTATTTTATAGTCTTTGTTCCATTCAAACCTTTTTTTTGCATTTAAAAGTTGAAAGAAGGGCTTACATTGATCACTAGATTTGGAGATGAACCTGTTCAAGGCTGTTGTCCTTCTAATGAATCTTTGTACTTCCTTGATGTTAGTGGGAGAAGGTAACTCGACCACTGCTTTGATTTAAGTTGGATTATATTCTATTCCCCTTTGTGTGACCAGATATCCTAGGAACTTTCTTAAGGACACCCCGAAGGTGCATTTTACAAGATCAAGTTTCATTTGATACTTCTTAAGAAATTAGAATGCTTCTGAGAGATGGAAGATGCAACCTTCTTTATGCTAGCTTTTGACTAGTATATCATCCATGTAGACTTCCATACAGGTGCTGATGTGGTCCTTGAAGATTTTGTTGATGAGCCTTAGTAAGTGGCTCTTGCATTTTCAGGTTAAAAGGCATGACCTGATAACAATATAATCCTTGCTCAGTGATGAAAGATGTTTCATTTTGGTTTGATGGATGTATGAGAATCTGATTATACCTAGAGTATGCATTCATGAATGATAAGACTTCATGGCTGGCTATGGCTTCCACGAGCTAGTCAATCTTTAGAAGCAAAAAGTTATCCTTGGGATAGACTTTGTTAAGGTCGGTGTAGTCCACGTATACCCTCCATTTCTCATTAGTTTTTGGAAATACAACTACATTTGCTAGCCATTCGGGGTAATGGACCTCTCGGATTGATCCAGCTTGTAGGAACTTTTGAACTTCTTCCTTGATGATAAGTTTTCATACTGGAGTGAACCTTCATTGCTTTTGTTTCATAGGTGGACAAGAAGGGTCAACACTCAGTTTGTGAGTTATGACCTCTAGGTTTATCCCTAACATTTCTTCTGAAGAATATGCAATGCTTCCTTGTTGCTTCTTAGGAAGTGAAAGAGTTGCTCTTTGAATTCTTTTGGTTGATTTTTTCTAATCTAAGTGCCATTGTCCTATTTTTTTAGAGTATAGTATTACTTTTACAAGTTCTTCTATCGTGGAGACTTGTGAACCCCAATAATATGCATTTACGGCCCCATGATTGGTCTCCACGGATTTCCATTAACTCTTGGGGTGTGGGAAATCAAAGTCATTGATGATAAGTGGAATGAACTGCCTTCATTTTATGGATCCAGCTCTTCCTTAAGATTGCATTATATGGGGAGGGTGCATCCAATACCAAAAATTCTATCATAAGAGTGATTGAGCTGAGAGATACTGGCAACCTGATCTTTTCCATAGCTGGTGTGGGCTAGCCATCAAAACCAACTAAAGGGAAGAGTAAGGCTCTAGGTCAAATTTTTTCAAATTCATCTTACAAAAATCTTAGTAGAAGAGAATGTCTGCCAAACTGTCTGTGTTGACCATGGTTTTCCTAACCTCCGAGTTAGAGATTTTGGGGGAGATAAGCAATGCATCATTATGTGGACAATGTAAATCCTCTAAATCTTGGTCGGAGAAGGTGTTCAATCCATAGTGTCTCATTGGGCTGGGTTTGGTTTTGTTACCATTTTTGTTGATTGGATATGTGATACACTTGTTGTATCTGGGCCGCCTTTCAGTGATGACTTCTGAGTGTAGCTTTGGTAGCAAATTCATCTCTAGGGCCTTCATGGATGGTATGTATAACTAGTTTAGTTGTCTTCTATTGAGTATTGGCCACTCGCCATGGAGGGGGCCCTTCTTCTTGGTTAGGATGTCCCCCCTGTTGGTGACCATCAACAATGTAAGCTTTGAGATATCCTTGCTTGATGAGGTTTTTAAGTTATAGCCGAAGGAGTCGGCACTTATCTGTCTTGTGTCCTTTAACTTTGTGGTAAGAACAATGTTGAGATTGATCCCTAGTGCTTGGATCGCTCTTCATAGGCTCAAGCCGTTTAAAATATGACTCATGCTTTATCTCCTGTAGGATGACTTGTATGGGTGTGTTGAGAGGTGTGAATTTTTTAATAGACATGTCCTCTAACTTCCTCTTTTTGTTGGGGTTGTTTTTGTGGAGTTCTTTGACAAGATCAAGGTAGGGTTGAAGATCTGGTGGTGCATCGATTATTGCTGCCCCTTGAGGTAGGACTTCATCTTCTTGCTTTACATACTTTTGGCCCTAGCTAAGAGGATGGCCATATTTTCTGCAAGCATCTTTGTTAGAGACTGATGCAACTTAGTGGAGTGTGGGAGCTCTCTTTTGAAGGCTATGGTTGCGGTATTCTCATCATAGCCTTCAACATGGAGAAACTTTATTTGGAACCTCCATGTGTATGCCCTCAGTGGCTCCTTGCTTCCCTACTTCATGTTAAAGAGGGCGTTTACATCCTTCCTCTAGGGTCGGCCATGGATGAAGTTGGTGACAAAAGTGATGCATAACTAGAGATAGCTATTGATACTTAATGGTTGTAATTTGTGAAACCATCATAGGGCTATGCCCTGTAAGCTAGAGGGGAAGACCCTACACATCAGATCGTCACTGTGTTACTCCAGAGTCATTACCTGTTGGTCATGATGCAAATGCTCTACGGGATTAGTGGATCCATCGTAGCTGATGTACTTTGGCATGGTGAATTGTTTGGGTATCAGTTGATCTAAGATGTTTACGCCAAAAGGAGATTTGTCCAATTTTTTGACACATCTTAGGCTATCTGTGGGGAAGCCTGGTTTTGAGGGGTCTTATACCGTAGGTTGAGTTCCTTTAGACATTTGTCAACAGAGATTCAACATCTTTATTGGAGACCTTTTGCTTCAAGGTCTACTTAGGAGGAAGAGACATCTCATCCCCTTTTGGGTTTTGCTTTGTGCTTTTATTGCTGTTAGTGCGTAAATGAGAAGCATCCTAATGTTGATAAGGGCCTTCCACTCTGAGTCTTGTCTTGAGGAGATTGTTCTCTAGAGTTAGCCTTTTTAGTTCCTATCGAAACTCTTCCTTTTGCTCTCGATACTGATTCTACAGAGCTTTAATCTGTGCTAAAACAATAGTAGCTTGTGGGGGAAAGTTCGTCTCTTAAGGAGGTTCCTTTGGACCATCTTGGTTTCCAACTTAAGTAATTCTTTGCTGAGGGGCCATTGATGGTGGGAGGATCTAAGTGGTTGAAGATTGCTTTTTGGATTGTGAACGTTCCCATAAACGGTGCCAAACTGTGGGGGGTGAAATTTCTCCACACAATTAAATAGATTTATCTTTGGATTTGGTTAGACCAAGGATGTTTGTAGATCATCTTCTCACTAGTTCAGGCTCTGGGGGTTTTACACAAAAAATTTTGACGATCAAGTTAGCAGGGTTTTATAGAGAGAAAGGTTTTTTGTGGTCAGAGAACTTACTTGAGGATGATTATTCTACCTTTTTTTTGTATAGAGTTTGATGAATATCCATCCCTTATTTATGGGATTATGGATAAATTTTTTTGAGTGAATCGTGGGGAGTTAGGATTTTATTCGATGGACTCCTCTTTGACTGCATCAATTTGTATGGATATGGTTTCTAAACGAGCTTCTTGAGCAAGTCTTTTTAGATTATGATCTTTGACTTTGAAAGATAAGTCTTGCAAGACCGTTAGCATGTAGATCAAGTAACTTGACATGTCGATTTGTGTTTTTTGCATGTATTTGATGTGCATAGATGCCTTTGGAGTTGGTTTGAACTTGCATAAGGACTTGAACCACTGTTTTCTGGTTTGGGTTAGGCCGAACTAAATTATGGGTTAATCCGGCATAATGGTGTTACCTAGTGGCTTGTGAATGGTAGATATTTTTTTAGCCTCTACAAGTGCATGGTTAGGGATTTCCTTCCGGATTTCTAGCTTGGGCTAAGATCACGGCACTTGATTGTTAGTTGGATTCTCGGTGTGGATCTTAGAGTAGTTATTGACCTTCTTGATTGGTCAGGTCAAAGTGTCACCATGGATTAATCTCTGTCTACATTTCGGGTTATTTGTATGGACTTCAGCCCAGTTTCATCGATGTAAGTATCTATTCCGAGCTGTCTTGATATGCCGAGCTAATGAATTAGGCTGACCTCCCTATCACCAACAATTGATTTCGAGACTTATAACACATAATATTCATAGCTAGATTTATTTATTTGGGTAAAGTGTATAAATTGATTTAAGATTGGATCAGGTTGGCAGGACCCCAGCCCGAGCCCAACCCATGGGAAGGTCAGTTTATAATTTCTTAGCCGAGCCTAACCCAATATACGGAAAGCCCAACCCAGTTTAGTGTCAGGTATACGGGTGGCAATTCTTGATGAGACCGGTTAACTTGGATCAAAATCCTGTGCCGTTACTCTGTGCCAGTACTCTGCACCAAGATACAAGGGGTAGGGGCCATACGCTTTTTGCATGGGGCCCACGTTCCCTTGTGTCTTGGTGTAGAGTACCGGCACAGAGGATATAGCTCCGGTTAACTTGCCCTAAACGGCATACTTTTTCCTAGGTTTTGCTGCGCTGGGTATTTCCAGCCTGGCATGACTCCACTGGCCAACAACCCTACTTGTAACACGTTAGATCCGACAAAACCACAGCTAACCTTGCATCCAAATGCCAACTAGTGTTATTTTTATAGTTCTTATTCCAGAAAGTATATTAACCAAAAGGGTGGTCAGGTTGGATCAATTTTGATCGTACTGGAAGAATGACTTCGGTTACTATAAAATATAAACAAGGCTTGGGAGGAAATTACGCTCAACTGGTTCAATCACCTGAATTGGTTGACGTGAGACCACTTCTTTGTTTGGTTCCATCTGATTTTGATAGATGGTTCCCAAGCTGACGACTACGCTAGGGTTAGCTCCCTGGTTTTCTGTTTGAATCAGCTAAGTTGAACCAGGATTTATGACTTGGTGTTAAACTAAAAGAGCCATCTACAATGAGCAACGCCTTACAATTGATGATAGGTCTAACCACATTACGCGCCAATTGGTTGAAGTAAGCATCTATGGCTCAAGATTGTTTATGAGATAAAAGCGCATCCTATAATTTTTTTTTTTTTGAAAAAACATAAGGCTGCGTTTGGCAGCCACTTGTAATGTAATCATTTCATTTGAGTTTGCTAGGCTTTTGTAGCCATGAGGTGAGGTGATAGTTTGTAATGAACTCTTTCAGATTTGCACCCATTTGTGCTTGATAACACAAGTCATTTCAATTTAACGATTCAGTATAAATTTGAATGAGTTCATTACAAACCACCACTTCATGGTTACAAATGCCTTGAGAAACTCAAATGAAATGATTATATTACAAGTGGCTGCCATACAGACTATAGATAAATTACATTAATTGAATGGACCGTCTGGTCAGTGGGCTTATTGACATTAATCATTGTTTCATATTTACTAACCATCTAAATATGCTCCCAGGATCAGTGTATCTTAAGACTAGGTTTCACTGTATTTAGAATAGGATTGAGTCCAAGCTAAGTCCAATAACAATACAAACCTAAAACCACACATTGTTCCTTTACACTTTGCAGCCCAACCTAAAGACCGAGCAATCTTTGTGTTTGTCTTGTTTCTCAGCTGTTGGATTGGTGTGCAATCCAATGGATGATTAAAAGTGGATTTTAAATTGTCCTTTTTTAGTTGGACAAGGATTATGGACATGAGAGACTCTCCATATAATAGAGTCTATCAATAAGAAAGAGGAAATTGATTGCTTGCCTTTTCTCCTCTAGAGTATTTTATTTGGAGGGTTTTTTCAAGGTGGAAAAATCATAAGATTCTTCTCCAAGTTGTAAGCAAAGGTGATAAGTGTGTTCTTCAAGGTCCAGAGGGAGCATTACAGGTTTAATGGGCTCTTGGGTTTTCTAAGGGGTTGGGTTAATCTATGAATGAATGACACAGAAGTAGGGAGGTTTATCCGAAAGCAGGCAAAAGCAGAGCTAGCGATCGAAATGGGCACAAAGAATTGACATTGGGGATCCTATGGAAGCTAAATTGAGGGCAAATCTTTTGGGCTTCAGTATGGAATCATGCCTAAAGGCCCAAAAAGTAGAATTAGTTAGTGATGCTTTAGCAATGGTGAATTTGGTAAAATACAAGGAAGTTAATCCTTGGTTTTTGCATCATATTTTGATTGAACTTATTTCTAAGTTTATGGAATTTAGAATTATGTCTCTTAATAAACAAGGTAACAAGGAGGCTAAAGATATGGCCAATGGCCTGGTATGGACACAATCTAAAATGATATTCTTTAATATTGCATGGATCATCAGTGATTGAGGCCTATATTTCATGTGGAATATCAGGACTGTGTGGCCTTAACATAGGTGGCTGCATTATCAAACCTCTAGGAAGGAGGTCTTGAATAATTTGTGGACAAGCACCTACACTCGTGAATAATGCATTCTCCTCCGAAATTAAAATATGCATAAGGTATGACGAGGGATTATTAATTAATTATTTAGTCTCATATTCAAAACTAGACAATGGTCATTAAAAGGATCTTGACTGTCATTTAACACCTTTTCCAAGAAGAAATATTATGTAATCTGTGGGCCAGATCGAATCCCAAAGGCTAGAAATAGTTGATTGCTTGAGAATGACGTGAAAAGAGTCCACGTGCGACGACATTTTGTTAATAACTGTTATCGACGATTCTGTATTATAAAATACTACTCACAGCTTTCGTATATGTGATGTGTGAGTTGCGAGGCCGAATGCTCTCCTGTCCGCTAAAGTTTTGTTAACGTCTTTCTATTTTAGAATGCAACATGTGCAAACAATTTAAACACATGCATGTATTTTAATTTTTCACCACATGTTGCACTCTAGTTTTGATTTTTTCACTAACGTGTTGCACTCAAAAATAGACAAGTCGTTAACAAGACTTTAAACTATCCGGAGTCATGAATTGCGTCAGAGCCACGGCTTCCTGGGTTGGCTAGAGTAACCATGTTAACACATCCTCGCAAAAAGTGACGACATGAGTGAGGGTACATGCAAAGATTATAGAACCAGCAAGAAACCATATAAAATAAGTTCTTTGGAAAACAGCTAAGTAACACGGATTAAAAGGAAGCATGCCGCAAAAAAAATGACAAAGCTCATATAAAATACAGATGTTTCTACATTTTATCTCTACTTTAGTTGTCTGCGCCAGTCAGGTTTGGAGAGAAAATCCTTTGCAACAAGCTTAAAATACATTAACTGGAAATTGCTAAAAAAAATTGAAATATCAATTTTGGGCAGGAGTTTTAATACATGTGTCATGTTATAAACTTAAAAGTGGGCCACTCTTGATTATGTGTCGTTCTTTGAAGGCAGTTTCTAGTTAATGTATTTTAAGCTTGTTGCAAAGGATTTGCTTTCATCAGGGTTGCTCTCTTCATGTTGAAGCCATTGAATTCTTGACACACCTGTGTGTCAGGACTTTTACCTTTCTTTTGGTAGAAGTCTCAACAAATAATTGGATATTTCAAGATCTATAGTCAAGATTTAACTCCATATTAATTATCAATGTATTCTAGTCATGAAAAGGCAAAAAACTATTAAAAGTTGTTTTGTTAATGATAAACCTGAATTGGCTTGCCAAGGTTGTGATGTACCATTTGTCCAATCACAGGGTGTGTGGATCCCACACATAAAGTGCATGGGGCTCACACCCCCTGTGATGAGGTGAAGGTACATCTTAGACGGAACATCTTTGTTCTTTTATGAGGTGCCATATCAAGTGCACCACACTCCTGATGTGACCACTCAGGAGGGGGAATCAAAAACCTCCAAAAAGTGAAT
>JAOXJP010276339.1:0-19804 GCA_025762735.1 Platanus orientalis
AACAATACGTAACCTGATGCCTTAACTAAGGTTCAGCCCAGGTTAAAAGTTAAAATCCAAACCCAGGTTATAACCTGAGTTAGAAGACGTGTCGACCACTCGTTTCAGCTTCAGGAAAACTACAGAATGGTAATGACAGGAAATCCGCTTTGGATGCAGTCTATCTTAGAACAATGCTTTATAACTATTTGCACTGCCTGAACATAGCAAATCCTCTATCATAGCTTAAAGTGTGGCATTGTCTGCAGTGTGACATATACCCAGAATAGTGAGACGATGCCACACCTTAAGCTATAGCAAAAGATTTGCTTTCTTCGAATAAAGAATGAATAATTGTGGGGTTTTCAAGCCACACTTTCTCAAGTTTTTTTTTTTTTTTTTTTGTTACATATTCAAAATAGAATTTTTGGCTAAGATGGGTCAAGCAAGCCTATTTGGTTTTTTAAGCCCATTAGATTTAAAAGAAAAGCGTGGAAGGAAATTTAAAGTTTTGATGCTTTTCTTCAAATTTTAGTGGTTTCTTCCTAAACCAAAGCAAATTATTGTTTCTTTGCCTTTATGTCTTTAATCCCACATTACTTTTGGGGAACTCTCTTCTCCTTATAAGAAGGAGCAAGGACTATAAGGGGTAAATCATTCCAAGAGAAATACATTGGTTTGGGTTTTTTGTTTGAATCACGTATACACATGCTGAACCGAGCCTGGTTAGGCTTGGTGTAGCTTGTGTGTATGTGTGTATAAGAATATCATTGGTGGAAATCCGACATCATTTATAAGAATAGATAGAGGAATATGATTGGTGGAAATTTGAAAATTGATGAAGGCATTAGTGACAAAGAGGTGGTGAAATTCCATTAGAGGAAATTTGCAATGACAGTTACTCGGACAAATGGCAAAGATCCATTGGAAGAAATCATTAATGAGGAATTAATATTAGTTACTGTACAAGGACAAGTGGTAGAAGATAATAAAGACACCTGGAGGAAAACTAAATAATTGTTTTGTAAATCTATAAATAGAAGGATCTGGGCAACATTGAAGGGTTCCCTCAATCAACCCTACAAACTCTTAAACAATAGTCCTTATTGGTTCAAGTCCTTAGTTTACATACTTGTTTCTTTTGTGGACTTTCCTTCTTGGCAGAATATTGTACTAGTTATTGATATCATTTGAACTTTCAGTAATCATGTTAACCTTTTATCCAATCAACTCTTTTGTTCTTTTGAAGTTATGTTTATTTTGCAACCTTATACATTGTATGATGGTATTCTTTCCTAAAGTAAGTATTTCTTTCCAAATACATTAGTTTTAACTTAATCATTTAAGTACTTTACTTTTTATTTCATTTGGTTAGTAAAGTCCTTGTTCTTACAAGATGAAAAGAATCCATAGAGGGATGAACCCATTCCCCTTGTAACTGCCTTGTTTAATATTGGTGGCTAATCAAATTGGTGGAAAGAAATTCCCTCTAACTGTTCAATTTGTATTAGCATCTAAGGTCACAAGAAAAATACCAGATTGTATTCTAACTCAACATTGGCATGCCTATAGACTAACTTTTTAGTCAACACCTATTTTTTGGCATGCCCTGCCAAAACGTTATAAAAAACCTCATAATGTGTTAGGTATGGCCTAGTTAGAAAATTAGGAGAAAATTTTATATTATCCTCCATTGCCAAAATAAAAACGTTTCAAAGGATGAAGGAATATTTTATCACATCGTAACTTTGGATTCTTTAGCAGATGCCATCAATTGCTTGAATGCCAAGTTTGTAGATGGTTTGAGATTCTAAGACACTATTATCCATATGAAACAAAGTTTGCAACCGACTGAACATTAATGAACAACCAAGTAGGCCACCTTATCAAAATTCGACAGAAAGAGGAGTTGGCCAACAAAAACCATATTTCATTTAGAGGAATGATTTCTTTCAGACAGAAAATGACAATGGTAACAACCATTGTTATGCCAGAACAAGAATGAATAATTTCTTTTAAGCAAAATATGGCAATAGAAACAACCATTGTTACACTAGAACGTGAAGGAATGATTTCTTCTAAGCAAAATATGACAATGGAAACAACCAATGTTATGTCGGAACAAGAAGGAATGATTTATTATAGGCAAAATTTGACAATGGAAACAACCGTTGTTATTCTAGAACAAAAATGACTGATTTTGTTCCAGACAAAAAATGACAATGACAATAGTTATGATAATGTTGGAACAAGAAGAAACGATTTTTTCCAAGAAAGCAATGGCAATGAAAACAACCATTATATTATGCCCGAATAAGAAGGAAGGGTTAGAATAACCAAAACGTTCAACCCTTCAGATCAAACAACTAGGATTTTTCTCTTGACATAGGACTGGGGGGGGGAAGATTCCTCCAAGGCCAAAGGAATAAGGTCCTCCTTCTCTACCACCATAGGTAGAAAAGTCTGGCCATATACTTATTCCTTAAAGAAAAAAAAATGGCACCAACCAACAGTGGTAGAAAACAAAACGAACCCAATGACTATCATAGCTGGAAGAATGGCTACAATAGTAATGAGTCACCACATGATTTTCTGTAGAGACCAAAATGGAAAATCTATACCAAAATGAGGTTCTAAAGAGTAAAAAATCCCAAAAAATTACCTTATTTTCTAAAGAGAATAACCAATCCATAGTTTAGATACATTAATTATTTCACCGTGCATGATAAAAACACATTAACCAATAAGATTTTGAAATTAAGGTTGTTCTCGAATTCATTAACAGATATAACATTTCATCCATATAGAAGTATGTTGATTAATCTAGTTTTATCATGGTAACTAAAAAAGTCATCAGGTTTTGGTTTATTTCCCTCTATTCCCTCAATTTATGGTCAAAACTGATCTTACAACCATGATCACATGATTGACAAAAATTGGTTAATTTACCAATTGAAAGATTTTTGGTCAACCACCCCAAAAAGAAGACAACCAAAAAGCTACTAGATTTTGGCTTATTATATTATGTCTCTTCAAAATTTACAAATTTAAAGAGATAGAAGGGGCCATTGTTTACACCATAAATTTTCCACTAAAGATTAATAGCTAAGATATTACCACATGACAAATCAAAAATAATTATCAACATTGTCATGTTGGAATATTTTCAAAGACTTGTGATAAAATATCATTGTTGGAAATCTGACATCAGTTATAAGAACAAATTAATAGCGGAATATCATTGGTGGAAATCAGACATTAATTACAAGAACATATGACAAAATATCATTAGTGAAAATCCAACATCAGTTATAAGAACAAATAACATAATAAGATTTGTAAAATTTTGAAAATTGAAAAACGAGCAATTACAAAGAGGTGGTGAAATTTGATTAGAAGAAATTCGCAATAACAACTACTCAGACAAATGAAAAAGACCCATTGGAAGAAATCATTAGGAAAATATTGGTTACAAAGGCAAGTAGCAAAATATAACAAAGACACCTAGAGGAAAATTGAATAACTGTTTTAGAGATCTATAAATAAAAGAGCTCATGTAGCATTGAAGGGATACCTCTGTCTCACAACAATTCAATCAACTCTATAAACTCTCAAACAACATTCCTTACCGTTCATGGGGGAACACTTAGTTTACATACTTGCTTCATCTGTGAGCTCTAGAACTTTCGGTAATTATGTTGACCTTTTATCAAATCAAGTCATTTGTTCTTTCAAAGCTATGTGTTCTCTACAACCCTTATACGTTGTATGATGGCATTCTTTCTCGAATTAAGTATTCCTTTTTTAGTACATAAGTTTAACTTAAATCATTTAATTACCTTCCTTTTAAATTCTTTTGGTTAGTAAAGTCCTTGTTCTTATAAGGCGAAAATAATCCACAGAGGGACGATCCGTCCCCATCATAATCACCTAGTTTAATACTGGTAGCATTACCAAACTGCTAGAAAGAAATTTACTATTACATGATATCATTTAAAGGTTAATTTACTATTAGAATCTACTGCTGAAACGAGACATATTACAGTCTGTTTATATACACTCTATTGGGTGAGAGACTTGTAGAGCAGAACATCTCTCTTGCTGGTTCGTTTATTATTGTTGGTGATTTGGGATTGACACGCTTATATCTATCTGAACATCTCTCACACTAGCTACTGTCTATCTGAACATCTCTCACACTAGCTACTGTTTCTAGCTAGTTCATGAAAGTATATAAATTGTTCTACCCGGATTTCCATACACACTATTTTAAGCAAAACGAGTTTCAAACACCACGATGAGGTTTGTCTTAACAGGGTGTCTCCAACTTATAAAATAGTCAATGAGCTCCATTCCCTTGCATGAATCAATAAAAAAAGTCAAAAATTAAGTCTGGAATATATTGTGTATATTTGGAGAGGGCATTTAAATCCACACTGCTCTTGCAATTGGACAGCCAAAGAGTATGTCCTCCATGAATAGGTTGCTTGCTTTTCTTAATTCTTATTCAGTAGTTTATCTGTTTAATTTATTAGTTGGAATTTTTTTATTTTTTATTTATTTTTGGTAAATTATTAGTTGGAACTTTGAAGTACAGTGCTTTTACCCAGTGTATCTCAGGCTTGGATAATGTGCAAACGTATCTCGTGAGAACTGTGCAAACGGCACCAGAGGAGACGCATTGGTACGGAAAAGTGATTTATACTTTTTGGGGGGCACTTATCACTTTTTAGCATTGATGTGTCTGCACCCTGATGCTGATGCCGTTTTCACAGTTCTCACAAGATTCGTTTTCACCTAATTTTTTTCCCACCTAGATTGCATCTCTCCAATTGGAAGAATGTGACCAGCCAATTTGTCACTTTTTCTTTTCTTGGCAACCTCGCCTTCATCCTGGTGAGGATTTTATATGCCAACCCCTAACCTCTGCCAGCCTCTGCCGATGGTCAAGCTATGCCAAAAGTGATTTTCACTTTTTAGGACAAGTGTAAATCACTTTTGACGCTGATGCGGCTGCCCTCTGGCTTGGGTGTTTTCCTAAGGCCGAGCGAGCGTAGAAAAGCCTCACCACCATCATCCTTGAGACTCACATCATCCTTGGGACCCACAAGAAAAACTCTCCTTTTGTCTTTTTTCTTTTGTCCTCAGCGACCGTTTAATATTCGATAACCATCAACCTACTGTGTGTCACATTTCGGTGAAGCGAATTCTCCTCAATGGAGACGGTTTATGGGCCCACAAACCGTTCATTAACGTTAAAACTATCTCTTTCCAAATAGGATGTGCACTCAGGACTCTCTTCTATTGTTAAAGAACTGTTAATGCATTGCATGCCTATGGAGTGCGATGCATAAACAAACATAGAAAGTAAAATTACCAGCCTAAATTTGAATTTTTGTCCACATGTCAAACTCTAGGTCAGTAGAGGATTTTCAGGGAAATAATCTAAAAAATGAAAATGAATAAATAACATAGTAATGTTTATTTACATAAATATCTTCCGGATTGTATATCTAGTGATGTTGATAATAAGCCACATGGTTGAGGCACTGATTCTCTTAGGTAGAGTTGTCAGTTATATATGTAAAATTTAGTATCAAATCTTTGGCTGCTTGTAACAAGTTCGTTCTCCTTTTTGGTTGAGCTCCACCCATCAATATCCATTTTCATGGTTACTAGGTCCTTATTATCTTTATTTATGAGTTAACAACACAAAAATCTCCAAACATTTTCTTCTTCTTCTTCTTCTTTAGTTATTTTTCTCATTGTTGTTACTAACAATCCCTTTCCTCTCCATTTGCCTCCCTCATCCCATGTTTTCAAATCCAAATTATATATATATCACCTTTTTAAAGCTTAATTTTTTGATAAAATATAAATGGATATTTATAAATTTGTATCTTATATGCTGTTAAGTAAATAAATATAAATACAGATCTTATTTTTCAATACTACAAATATCTTAATTTGTATTAGATATTCAATTTAGTAAACAAATTTAAATACGAATACATCAATATATGCTTTGAATCCACTCCATTTATGGCCATATTCTTATAGGTTACATGTAATTTTACCAACCAAAAAAAAGACCAAGAATTATAGTTGGTCTACACAACTTTCAAGGGTAGTTGATGATAAGTACAGTTCCACCCACTCCCAATAAAGTACTTATTTGGTAGGTTTATTATTATTAATTTTTGAATTAAGTGGTAGGTTTATTGACAGGGTTTAAACTTATCTTAGAATGAGTTGGATAAGAAATAGATAAAAATAAAAAGGCCAGACTAAAATTTCGCACACCAAGAATTTGTCTGCAGCTAAGAATAATTATAAATAGGGACAACCTTGGGTTGAGTTAAATGGGTATCAAGTCCTGGCCCGCCTGCCTTCAGTTTGGTTTGTATCGACGGATTGGAGAAAAAAATTAAACCCATATTAGGGTGGGGTTGGGAGTGGTACCTGTCCATTCAGGAGATGATGTGAACTCTGGATAAACCATATACTTAGTCTTTTTTTTTTTTTTTTGCCAAATATGTTAAAGATGAACTGGTAAATAACCCTCACTCCCTCTCTCTCTCTCTCATTTTTTGAAAGTTAGTTTAAGGATTCGGTCATTCCTCTGTAAAAAAAATAACATGCCTTTTGTTCTCGCCACAAAAAGCTAAAAAAATTGCTACAAAACATCCTATCCTACCCTAGAATGGGACATGTGAAATAAGTGTTGGGATTCAAAAGTAGTACACCTAACAAGGGTATCTTAATAAATACAAATGACATACTTATTTACCAAAATGCCTTCACTTTTCATTTTTTATGTGTCATGTACTACTGGGCTATCCAAAATGAATAAAAACTAAACCACTAGGAGACATTCTGATCTAAATTTCAGGGCTGGATTAGGTATGGAAATCAGTTTTTCCTAATGTACCAGAATGATATCAGGGGGCTGACACATCAGTGCCAAAACATTTACTTTGTGGGGGGTGCCTATCACTTTTCAATGCTGATTTGTCCACCCCTGATGCCATTCTAATACATCAGGAAAAGATGATTTCCGTACCTAATATTTTCCGAAATTTTCATGATACCCAATTTTGTTTTGTTGGTAAACTAAATTTTATAGTATCCATTTGTTGGTTTTTAAAGCTTTAATCAGTTTTTATCTCATGTATAATCCCATTAGATCAACTTCTACTAAGCGTGCTATTGATTGACACATGATGGGTTTTTGAATTTAGTCTCTTTTTGAACACCTAGCCCTTTTTTCACTTGAACACTTTTTCGGATGTTTTTAACCCCAAACACAACATATGCCAACTTATCATTCACCTTGCACACCACAGACACATTTTCATTAATGAACATCTTCTTCCTTTGATTAATACATTGTCAAAAGCTATAACCAAAACCAGGCAATCCCAATGTAGGGAAAAGCATCTAAGGGATTTGGTATGTCCCCTTAAAGAACACCTAAGGTCTGCCCTGCATCAGGTCAAACACATCATTGCCAAAATAGTGATTTACACTTTTTGAGAGATACTTGACTTTTCAATGCCAATGTCTCCACCCTTAATACAGGGCAGACCATAGGCATTATCTAAGGGAGTGCACTAAATCTTGAAGGTTTTAAAATAGGGAGCAAATATTCATTTGAACAAGTGTAAATCACTTCTCAACGTGATGTGACCCTTTGCATGTAGGGGCACATTAAGAGGACGCACCAAGTCATAGCTATTTTTTTATGGTTTTAACCCCCCAGGATTTGGTGCATCCCCTTAAGAAGCATCTAAAGTCCCCCCACATGTACGGGAGGAGGACACAGCACTTCGAAAAGTGAAAATTACCTCCCCCAAAAAGTGCAAATCACTTTTTCAACATGATGTGTCCCCCTTGTATTTGGACTTTAGGTATTTGTTAAATGGGAGCATCAAATCTACACCAAGTTTTAACCTTATAAACCCCATTTTTAACGAAAAAAATTAGGTACGAATGAATTTCATGCAAACAGCACTAGGGTGACACTTTTCGGTGCTGATGTGTAGCCCCCTAGTGCCATTTGTCACTGTTTGCACAAAATTCATTTGTACTTAATACAAGCCATATTTTTATGGGTACCTTTAGTTTGAAATCTGTTTTTTACAATTTTAATCCTTTACACCCAGCCTCGTCCTTACAAAATCCTGGACAAAACATTTGTTCCCACGTATGTAAACGTTCTGTCCTTAGTGGTGTGTAAGATGCCAGGGGACTGGGATATATAAAAGAGAGAGAGATCTGATCAGCTCAAGCGGCTTATGCCTACTGCATGATAAAATTGGGGATTTTGGTTCATGAAATACGGTCAAAGGCTAAAATTGGTTATTGAGTATTCTTAATTTTTTTTTTTTTTTATGTCTAGGCTGGCCACTTGAGCCTACATCATGTCGACCATACAAACCAGGATCAGATTGAATCGGTGAGAATCCGATCAACTCAAATTTCGGCACACCGGCAGCATGGGGGTAAATTTTTCAAAATCTAAGACATATAGGAGTGGTGTTTCCGTAATATATAATGAATCTAGGAGCATTTTCGCAGAAGAGCCTTTAAAGCCAGCGATGAAAGCCAACCGTCCAAATAAAGGTTTTCCCTTCCTCGGACGGCTACCGTAGAGCCGTAAAGAGCTCAAACACAACCTTTACTCTGCCACTCTTTATTGTTCCAGGTATGAAAGATTAAAATTTCTTTTATTAGAGAATCGTGAGCATTTTTTTTTTTTTTTTTAATATTTCAATCGATGATTTTTTTTTCTTCTCTTATTACTTTCCTTCTTTTTCAAGACTCTTCATTTGTTTCTTTCCAATGATTTTTGTGCAATTTTGGTGCCTCAAAACACGCAGAATTCCATCCGGGTTCTAGTCAAGGTTTTCTCCGTTTAACGTTGATATTTCTAGTTTCAATCGACCTGTTATCCAATTTTTTAGGTATCAGAATTCAGTTTAATCGTTGCTGTGTTTCAATCTATCTTATGGGTTTTTTTTTTTTCTGATTCGAAAATATTTGATTTTTCTGGGTCCTTTCGGCGTTTTATTCAAATAACTTCGTTTCTCTGTTTGTTTAGTTACTCTGCAACTTTTTGGCGGTCATAATCTTCACTTCTGGGTTAAGACATTTGGACTTCTTTCCTTTATTGTTGAGTTTTTATAAATTAAGACTTTAAATTGCTGTTAATGTCAAGAGCATCTATTGATCTGATTCTATTGATATTTGAATAGAAATCTGGTCCTACTTTTACGGAGAAGAAATACTGATCTGGGTTTTATTCTACAGGCATTAGAGTGTAAACCCACTTCAATATCCTACTTAATCAAATATTGGGAATTGCATCCGGGTCCGGTTCAAGGAGATGGGATCTGAAGGCCACCCCACCACTATTGTCCATGTAACTGGATTCAAGAAATTCCAAGGAGTTGCTGAGAATCCTACCGAAACCATAGTTAGTAACCTGAAGGAGTTTGTCAAAAGAGGATTACCAGGAGGAATTACGCTCGGTAGCTGCACTGTTCTTGAGACTGCTGGAATTGGTGCGTTGCCCATGCTTTACACAACCATGGAGTCGGGTATCTCCCATTCATCTTCGGATTCTTCATGCAATGAACAAGTCATATGGGTTAGCTTCAATTCTGCAACATACTCCTTTTTTAATGTAGAT
Organism: Platanus orientalis; assembly: GCA_025762735.1. Lineage (NCBI taxonomy): Eukaryota > Viridiplantae > Streptophyta > Magnoliopsida > Proteales > Platanaceae > Platanus > Platanus orientalis. The sequence goes on from JAOXJP010276339.1 coordinate 9,674, forward strand.
CGGAATCATTTATATTTGTGAATGTGGAGTTTCATTTGGAAGAACCTACAGTGTTTTGCTAAAAAGTTAAACATTGACTTATGTGCATTGGAAACAGTTTGATATTCCATGCAATGAGAAATGAGACCAAACCACTCACGATCAATGCAATAATTAATAATTCAGCAGTCAAGAAATCAACAATCACACCCAAGGCTAGGAATTTTACCTAGTTTAGCTCTTTGGCCTAACTGCCATCCATTCTTTATTATAAACCAGAGAAATACAAGTTACTAAAAATGGACCAATTGCTGACATTGTGGAAACAACCTGATTCTACATGTGATGGGATCAAACTACTTATAATCAATATTCAAGTAAAAATCTTTGTATTTTGTGTGCTTGCTGATTTTTTTTAGTTATGGTATTCTTTATTGTATAGATTGTGAGTGGCCCATACCTTAGATGGAATATCAAGGTTGTTTTTGCCGCATCGACATTAATTTCTCTAAGATTAATGGCTAATGTCTTAGAGTGGTTGGAATAGGCTTTTGTTTGCATCAAGTGGGCGCATGAGTGGAATTCTGCAAATTGATTGGAGAGTGTCAGTGGGATTCATGGGTTTGAACTAGATTTCATAAAAGATGCTTTTTTTAGTGTCAATATAAAATAATAGGAAGGCCCAGTTTTGATGAGCCGTTTTAGTGCATCGTTCTATATTTTCAAAAAGATTCACTATTATGGAATTAAAGCCATAGTTCTGTCTGGGCTGGGCAGCTTCACTAACATGGAATCTTCTCATCTATTTTTGAGTACAAAGATAAATTACTTCAAGTGTAGAACGTATAGAAAATTAGAGTGATTATATAATGCCAAACTGATTGAGGTAAAAGTGGTCTTCTGTACTGGAATGTTGAGAGCAACATAAAGTTTGGCAAGTTGGAAGTGGAAAGAGATCATGGAGCTGCTGCTCCTTGAGCAGAAAGTGATAGTGAAAAACTGCTTTTAATTTCGGAAATTTCACTTGTCCATTTCCAGCTGTTAGTAGTGACGAAATAACTTGAAGTTCTATGTAGTAGTAACCCTTCCTCTCTTGTTCTACCCTATTGCTAGCTCTCTGTCACATTAATTTGTTTTTGCTCTACTTCCACCCATTGCTAAAATTAGCTTATTCAAAATAGGGATTGTCATCATTATTCCCATTCATCTATTTGTTTATTCAAAAATTATCCAAACAATGATAAGTACTGGGGGAAATTTTTTGGCTTCTTTGTGCTGTATATAAAACATTGGCTTGTTAGCAAACAGGGTTTCTAAGATAAAATAATATTGTGATTTTCAATGGTTGAATGAGTTGGTGATCAGGCATCATAGGATATTTTGAAAATGAAGGAATAAATCTGAAGGACAAAAATTAAAGTTAAACCATATTGTATTTTATTTTGTTAGGGATTTATTTTATGTTTAGTAGTTATTTATTTTCATGTTGCACATTTATTTTATGTCACATTGTAAGGGGGGTTAATTCTAGTGTTTTGAGGGTATTTTATGAAATGAGTTATTTTAGTTTATTTTCATGTTTTGAGGGTAATTTAGGGAGAAATAGTCTAAAGTGGGGTACTTAGGTCATTTGAACCTTATTTCATGTAACCCTAGGCGTGGGGATGTCTATAAGAGATACCCACACTACTCCTTTGTTTAATGAATACAATTTTGGAAATTGCTCTCTCTTTTTCCTGGTTCATCAATACTGAGAAACCTAACTCTAGAAAGGGCTTGAAGTTTCTCCAAGTAACGGTGGTGGTGGATGTCAGCGTCTTCCCTTTAGGTTAAAAAGAATTTCTTTCATATTTTTTATCCGTTATTTCTGTTAGCATCTAATTTTCAACAATCTGGAAAATACCTTTGGCAATAGATCTCTTCACAGGCTTAAATATCCAAAGTTTTGAAGTAGTTCGAACATCCAGGGAGGTACCTAAGGCCTAGGCGACAAACTTTATGTAGGATTGGAGGACTTTTTGTAGACTCAAGGAAATCCCAAGAGGGATTCCTAGGTAGGGGCAGCACCTACATAATTTGGACAGATTTGAGTGTTTCTTCTTTTTGAGTTGATTCGCTTGGATTATTGCGGAAGATTGCGAAGACCATTGTTAGACAACATCCGGAGCATTCAGTCACATTAGATTCAAGTGCACACTTCCAATTTTCAGTTTTATTCTTGTCTCCTTGTTGTGTAGAATATTGGTGGATTTGGTAATTAGTAATCATGAATGGGGAACGATGGGCTAATTTTTGGGGGGTTTATTTGAACCTACAGTCCATGTTTCTTTGAGGTTAATCAATCCCTAATAGCTTCCTTAAATTCCCTTGCAAACCCATGTATCTCAGTCCATTGAATCCCATCCTTCTAACTTCTTTTTTTATTAGAATTTTTTTTCTCTTAAAGAACTTAAAAAACGATACAAAAAACAAAAAACAAGGGGACAAAGAATCCCCAGACCAAACAAAGAAAATGAGGGAAGAACCCTCACAACACCTGCCTCACTCAAAACTCATAGACAATCCTATACCTACCTCCCAATGCCGAAGAAGGTCGCCTTGGGTCAGCCCATCATAGCCTTTACACCTTCTTGCCCAAAACACTATAAGCTCCTTGGCTCTTCTATAGACTTTTCAAGCTGGCTCTGCTTGACCTTTGAAAACTCTGTTGTTCCTTTCCAACCAAATTGCCCAACACACTGTTGCTGGAACCAAGCGCCACACTCGATTGCCAAAGGCGTTTAACGTCTTATTTCTCCAACCCAATAACAAGCAACTAAGATCCGAAGGAACAATGCACATACTCCCGAAGTCCTTTGAAATGCCCATCCTTTTAACTTACTTTAAATTGGATGCCTTCCACATGTTTGTGATAATGTCCAAATTACTTGTTTACTGGATTTTCTGTGATAATCGTCCATAGTACTTTTCCATCCCTTTGGAAAAACACCATAAGTCCATTAACCCACATTGTTACAATCCTATGACATGTTCCTTGTACTTTACATTGAATTCACCACTTTAAAATTTCTTTAACCATGTTTTTGAGTCATATTAAATTTTGGTCAGCAAGCTGGACATGAGTTGGTTTCTAATTTTGTTGGGATTTCTACGCACATTTATTATGATATAATTTTGTCTTTACTTTGTTTACTCGAATACTCTATATTGTATACCTAAACTTACTTGAAAACCAACTAAACTTACATGCTATGGTGCTGGTAGAAATCTAGTTTATTTTGCTACATAACTTATGTTGTTCTATGCTTAGTCTCCTATGGCACACACTCACTCACCTACATGCAATGTATGTTGTATCATAGGGCCCACATATGGCCTTGGTGGGGTCCACACATGGAAGGTTCAATGGAGAACTCTATGAAGGATTTGATACAATTTTAGGAGGTTTTTATAGTCTTTTATGGGTTTTGAAGAGGTTTTGTTAAGAGTTTAAAGGAAGGGTTCCCAAATCGTGAGAAGGAATTAGAAAGGGGGGGAGGGGTGATCATATGAGTTTTTTTAGAAAGCATGGGCTTATAAAAAAACAGCCCACTTTATTGTAAACAATATGTATGAAAGAATCAATGAAATTTTGGGTTTTGCTCTCCATGAGTGCCTCTTCTCTTCTTCTAGCTTGAAGAGTCTTCAAGTAGCTTGAACCTTGGTCGGTGATTTCCAAGGCTATGAGGTTGATGATTTCCTCATAAAGTACTATCCTATTTCTTTATCTTTTCTTTTTCTCTTTCTTCTTCTTCTCCTTACTCTCCCTTTCTTTGTTTTACCTTATTGCTTTTTGTTTTCTTTCCAAGAAACCCAAACCCAGCAGCTCCATTATCCTGCGACCAATTTTCCTTTTAATTCCTTCTTGTTTTCTGATCAGCACTTAAAGCACTATCACTATAAACACATGTGGCTAATTCTCTTTCCAAATCCTTGCTATGTAATCTGAAAATAGCCTTTGTTTGATCTCTGAATTCTGGCCTGTGATCCCAGAATTTTGATCCTGTTACTTCCTACTGATATGCCCATAAATCAGCAACTCATCAAACCATTAAAAGCCTGTTAAACAGTTCCAGCCAATGTACTGTCGAACCATGTGTTATAAATCTGTTTTGAGCCTTTAGTACATTGCTGAATCAACCCAGAATTATCACCGTCAAGGACACATATACAGTCCCTCTGGCCTGAAACTGATTACCCACTTAAGTCATACAAAAACACTGTTGTGTTTTACCTAAAACCCTGATTATCCCTTATATCCTGCTGGTTTCAGTCCTAGATTTCTTTACATCAGCCTGTTATAAACCCCTTTGTGGCCCACTGTTTGAATCTTAGTCTAATCAGATTAGCCACTTCTAGCCTTAGCATACCCTGCTGTATTACGCTTACACATAATCTGTTTTAGACCCAGTTTGAACCAGTGTTAACCTCACATCTGGCCTTTCCTTTTACACTCAAATCAGAACCTATTTAACCCCTGTTTCACCTCAGATTTGATCAGTTTAAGAACCACCATAGCCCCACTCAATAGCTTGGTACACTTTCTCTTGTGCAGCCTTGTTCTAGTCCATACCTGAGAGCCTTTAGACACACCATTGTCTCCAGCCTTACTTTGAATTACCAATCAGATTTGTATCTTTGAGTGGTGCTACATCATTCTTGAAAGCCATGTCCCTCAATACCAACCAAATTATGATTTCATGCACATGTATAGAAACCACCATGTACTACCATCCCATCAGTAATATTTGTTTGCGTCAATTTAGGCATATCATGCTAGGTTCTTTTTGAAAATTCTGTTGCTATCTGTCCAACAAGCCATTGATAGATGCATCCACCTTCCATTTCCAAGCCCACCAGCTTTTGTTTGCTTCTGCGCTTTGTCATTTATGTACCCATTCTTCCATTTTCTTTTCTTTCAGTTCTCCTCACCTTTCTAAGTGAGGCTCCTTTATTATTATTTACTCTCACACTTCCAATCTTAGAGGGCGGGCCTTGGTGCATTGGTAAGGTTGCTCCATTGCAACCTGTGCGTCATGGGTTCGAGTCACGGAAACAGCCTCTCTGCTTGCCAGGGGTAAGGATGCGTACATCTGACCCTCCCCAGGACTGAGCCTCGTGCACTGGGACTGCCCCTTCTACATTTCCAATCTTAATCATTTCACTGGTATACTTGGTATTGAAATGTTTTGGGCTTCGCTACTTAGAATGTGCATGTAATATGTATATTATAGTAGGCTAACAAAAGGCAGATTTCTTTGGTAAGGAGGTGTTTTTAGAGAAGTATTGCATAGTGGTTTGAAATTCCTGGCATTATTGTTTCCTTTATTTACTCATATAGTTTTTGTTCATCGTGATTTTCCCTTTTTACTCTTCCCTTTTCCATAAAGAATTGGGTTATCGTAGGGAAAAGAACCCAGTAACATATTATAAGTCCACATCACAACTTATACAAGAGAATTCAGATTTGGGGTATCTCGATTTAGAGAGAATGGGATCTCAGCCACCCCCATTGCAACCTTGGGCACACCTAGTAGGAAAAGGCATATATTATTTAGTTGTAGTGTTGGTTTTTTTATTTTATTTTTTGAAAGGTAAAAATAAAATTTATTAAGAGCAAAAGAAAATCAAAAGAAAAGAACAAAACAGAGGCCAAGCCACAAGTTCACAAGATGAGTGAACCAGCCAGAGCAAGGCAACACTAGTTGTAGTGTTGGCTTACTTCACTGATTTGGGCCACACTCCAGAACCCACTGAGAGTCGCCACACATTTTGTTTAAATGTTGCTCTATGTTGTTGCCTGTGCAAATAACACCTTTATTTATTTATTTATTTTTTAGCAGTTTCAAGATGATCATTTGAAGTGTATTGCTCTCATTAAAATATACGTTAAAATAAGAATCTCCAGTTTTTTCTAGACGGAGAATTGGTAACACCATTGTTTCCCCTGATTTCTGTGTCTCAGCTTCACTTTGGGGTCAATAGTGGGGCGGTAAAGTTTGCCGTTGAGCAGCAGGCAGTGAATGAAGCCACTTTCCGTTGTCCGGATGAGCTTGGATGGCAACCTCTGGTGGATACCCAGATTCCTTGCCTATATGCACTGTCTTATGTTTGATGTTGAAATTATATTATCTTTTCAGCTTTTACTAAATATTATGTTTTGTTACGTTGTCAGGAACTCCCAATAATTCCCGAGGATGGGGGAACTTCACGAACAAGAAAGGTAAAGTACATTATTTATTTTTTAGCTATATGTTGGATTTTTTTTAATTATTATTATAATGGTGAGCAATATATTAAAGCAGCAAAAAACAAAGACAACAAACACAAACAATTCACCAGAGGTGAAGAAGGAGAAAAGAAAACAGGGATTAAAAGAAACAAAAACCCTAAAATACCAAACTGAGGCAATAACTAAGAACCCATACACCAACAAGATTCCCAATTCCCCTCATTGAAGCTAGGCATAATATAAATCCAAGCATGAAGTATTCATACACCTCCACAGTAAGACGATTAAAAGATAGGACCATTCCCTAAAAAATCCACCTATTCCACTCTTTCTAGGTGCACCAACAGATGGCCCCATGCAAGAAAGCCCAAATGAGCTTATGCATACCTACCAACTCCCTAATCCACCATCCAACAACAACATCATAGACGGCGCCAGGGAAATACCATGGAATGTTGAGTTGAGAGAGAAAAAAAATTCCAAACCATATAACCCATTGAACAATGAATTAGAAGATGGTTTACAGATTCTTCCTCATTCAAACACATGATGTGATGCCGCAGTCATCACTTGGTTGGAAAAGAAGTGTTCAATGTGGAAGCCCAAGCCCAAAGCAAGAGCATGGAGGAGTGCTGGCCGACTAGGGGTTAGGGTTTTTTTTTTATGAATGGGGTATTCTTGTAATAAGGCAAAATGGGCAAGGGTAGTCTAGGAAAACAAAGGCTGACATCAGCCAAGGGTATTTGAATCTTTTTTGTAAGGTCAAAAGTAGGATCAACAAGGCCTGGTTGACAGTCCCTCTTAGAGTAGGTGTATTGAGTTTTTTTAGAAAATAGGAAAGTCTATTATTTTAAAAAGTCCAAGTGAGAAGTGTCCTAGTTTCTAAATTTAGAAACTTCGAAATTTTTGTGTTTTGATTTTTGAGTCTATAAAAGAAGGGTTAGTCAACATTTAAAGTAGTATTGAAGAATCTGAAATAAATTTTAGAGTTTCTCCCATTTGTCTCACAGTTGGACTGTGAACCCTTGAGGTTCAACCTCTAGTTCTTCCCCTTACCCTCTTCTAACTTAATTTCTTGATCCACTTCTTATTCCCTATTCTTTCCTCCCCTTCTTTCTTCTTCCCAAACCCTAGTTCTCTTTTCTTCTTCTTTATTCCTCTAATCTATCTGAAGAGTAATCTGTTGGAAAAAATTACATTCCCATACTCAGATATAAGCGTTTAACCAAAAAAAAAAAAAAAAACCCTCAGATATAAGGATAATTACTGCTGAAGATCAAGTCTGAAAATCAAAGCTCGGCTGGTATTATCTGGAGTCTGGACCATCTAATTGGCTCAATCGCAGCTCTCAAATAGAGGTATTCAGTTATCTGTTTCAGCAGGGTTTCTTCTGTACTTTAATCTTCTGTTAGATCAGTATAGTCCTTTTAAAACTTTGCTGATTTCTGTGTTCTTGTTATCTCTTCTTAAGCTCCCTTGTTTCTTCTTTAAGAATTTTCCAGGTTACTTTACCAGGGAAATCACCCCTATTAAATCAGGCCCTTTTGTTGATTCTTTTGGGGGTTTTGTTCATCTATTGGTTGCTTACCTAATTATCTAAAACCCCGTAAAATATCTTGTTTGCAATATCTCTGTGATTTATATCTCTGTTCCGGACTGGTTTTATATCAGAAACTCTGCCGTAGATTGTATTTTATATAAAATTCTATACCTATAGTCATCTTATTGAGCTGAAATTTTACACACTAGTTCCTCTTATCTTAAATTAGGACTCTGTAAATTTTCTTGTCATTTTAAATTTTCTGCAAGAGTATTTTTGTCATTACACTGTTCTGCATAGAAATTTTCAGAATTGATTTTTGTGTCCTTTTTTAATTTAAAATCTTGTTTCTAGCATCTGTTTGGGCCCACATAAGCAGGGAGTTACTGCCCTTTTATAGGCAGCCCCGCATTATGATGCGCCTGTTTACCAAATTCCACCCTCTACTCTTCAAGTGATTGAGGGTAAAAATCTTATCAAGAACCACAAACATATAAAGAAACTAGCACTTGAGGAGATCACTAGAAACAAAACAAGACACCCTTCCAACCCCTATATTGGCCAACATATCAGCCAACAAATTAGAATCCCTTGGAACATATTCGAAAACACTCCGAAGTCCCAACAAAGATGATAATTCTCTAATCTCATACAACAAAGGAGGAAGCTTCCAAGATCCTATCCCTTTATCTAAACCCCAATTTATGACTGTAGAGGAATCCCTCACCACAATACAATCCCGAATACCCATCTTATGGATCTCACGAATGCCCATAAGGAGAGCCGTCACCTCAGCCCAAATGGAGTTGCACACACCCAAAGGACCATAGAGAGCATGAATCACTTTGTCATTGTGCTGTCACCTTTGAATCGTAGAATCCCCAGTTTTCTTTTCTGCATTTGGAAATTACATGTAAAGTTACAGATTGTAGCACCAGGAATCTTACGTAGTAAAAGAGCTGTATATTTTACAACCTTCACTAATTAGTGATGAAGAATACTCGAGAAGACACTAAGAGTACCAGAAGAAGGTCCATTCTGCACCCTGCCATAACCATGGCAAACATGCAGTCGGAAGTGGCTGTTTGTTGGGTCAACTGAGGGGATCCTTTTTTTGGTAAAATGTGAAATTTATCACTAGACGTTAAAGCTTACAACTATAGGTGTCTTCGTGAAGAATGTCTTGTGACCAATTAGGTGGAGTTAAATCCCAACCTAATGGGTTAGCTCTTGTCAATCCATGATGAGCAATTGTATGGGCTGCATGGGCTGCTTTGTTTTTTGTCATGCTTAAATTCCAAGCTAAAGAAAGATTGAAAAAGTAGTTTGCAGTTTTCTACACAGAAATTAACCTAATTGGAAATGGGGACCATCTGTTCTATACACACTATTCTGGACTGGTTACCCTATTTTGCTGGCCTTCCAGACACAATAGATTAGAAGGTTGGTATCATTTGCTAAGGTTGATTTTTGGGCCATGAAAACTACTAGGTGGGGCTTGATTGGCATTGTAGCTCCTTCTCATCCTACAGGCCTGATGGAAATGGGGATATTTTAATTACCATTATACTGCTTACCTTTTTATTTTTTGTTATCATGTGCATGTATCTGAGTCCCTTTTGTTCTTTTGGTGCTTGAAGACTTCATGCTCTGCCAACACAATAGTGAAGTTCTTGAAGAAAAAGGGCTATGATGTGGCAATCTCCAATGACGCAGGTCGATTTGTGTGCAATTATGTCTACTACCACTCGCTACGGTATGCTGAACAGAAAGGTCACAAGTCTCTCTTCGTTCATGTCCCTTTATTTTCAAGAATTGATGAAGACACTCAGATGCAGTTTGCAGCATCCCTCTTAGAGGCTCTTGCATCTACCAGCTGATCACATTTGTTTGAAATTTAGTTTTCTTGTCTGCATTTCCTTACTGTCATTGTCTTGCCATGTAAATCTGCTGTGTTCATAAAATAAAAAACCCTTTTGAACTTGAAAGGCCTACTCCTTATAACTTAGGAGAGTAAAGGTCCGTTTTGTTCAGCTGTATCTGTTGGTATTATTGAGCTCTCTCTCTCTCTCTCTCTCTCTCTCTCTCTCTTTTATGTGAAGTTGGCTGGTGAGTTCCTGACCACTTCATGAATTTGGTGCTGTTCCAATCGACAGCTGCACAGGCGACTTGGATTTTATGTGCAGACCTTGTCCTCCTCTAACCTCTGACAAGAGTCAAAAGGGCGGAAACATCAGTGCCGAAAGTGATTTACCCTTTTTGGGGGCATGTGTAAATCACTTCTGACACTGATGTGGCCACCCTTTGACCTCAGCGGAGGTTAGCATCAGTGTAGAAAATC
>JAOXJP010276350.1:0-19804 GCA_025762735.1 Platanus orientalis
TGAAGTGAGGTGGCTAGGTAGTTTTAGGAAGGGAGAGTTGGTGAGCCAAAATTGGCATCATCTTTGCTTAAGTGGCACTGACATGTCAATTAAAAATGGAAGGATGAGTGATTAAGAATCCAAAAGTGGAATGAGAGTGTGCTTGACACATGTAGGGCATGTGGCATAGACCAAAAGGAGTAATGTGATGTGAATTTAGGTGTGTTGGACACATGCCAATTATGTGACTTGCCAACCTAAGATGTTTGTGTATAGGTAGAAACTTGAACTAGAATAGGGGGTGTTTGTGTATAGGCTTTAGGCTAGGCTTAAAGGGTGTTTGAGCACATGTTTTAGGTTAGACTAAATGAGTACTTGATTATAGGGTTTTAGTTAGACGGGTTATACTCACACAAAAAATGAGGGAGGATTAAGGAAGTTGCAATACATGTCAAAGAAAGTAGGATTTTGATTTGACGTGTCACAATGCATTGTAATATGGTGTCTCCATACAAAATATTGTTGTCTAAACATGAAAATTTTGAGAAATTGTCTATCTTGACTAAATCGATGGCACTGATCATCATGGTAGGGTCCGATTTTTTATCTGAGGCTCTAAAGTACCTAATCGGATGGTCACAAATTGATACAGTGCAATGGAAGGCTTAGGAATGAACTTTGAACATTGTTTTCAGTACCCCAAGGTTTTAAGGCATGTTGAATCCATCTGTATTTCCTGATTGACCATCCGATTTGAATTTTGTTTAGAATCAGAAAGATTCTAAATTGAGGGTCGAGATTCACCAAAAATTAAAACAATGGATTTTGATGATCGAACACTCTATTTCAAAGATTCAGAACATTTTGGATGCATCTTTGATGTTAGATTGATCATTTGGGGTGTATTTTGATCATATTTTGAAAGATTTTAAATCAAAGACTAAGATTTGCCGAAACATGATATGATAGAATTTGTTGATCAAACACTCTATTTTTGGGTTTTGGACCATTCCGGATGCATCCGTGACACCCAATTGATTGTTCGATGCTTGTGTAATGAGATTTGGTGTTCCACCTTTAATGAGGGATAAAATCATAATTTTTAATGTAGATGTGACCGAACTTGGGACAATCATTAAGAAAACAATAAGATTGAAAAGAAAGATAGAAATATGAGGAAAAGGGGTCCAACAAAGATCTTAGGAAAAAAAATCAGGGGTTTAGAATGCCAAATCAAGAAAGAATGGGGATGGCCTAAAAATGGGAGGTTATTAAACCACATGGGTTTCCTAAGATGCTTAAGGTCAATTCTAGAGAGTTAGTGCTGCCCATTAAAAGAAACCTTTGGACCCTGGGCCAAAATTAGGTGCTAACAATAGGTCCCTCACAAAAAACAAGGAAAGAGGACCCAAGGACAAGCCCATTTAGAGTGCCCAGACTAAGATCTTAGAATCTTAGAGCCGCAATCAATTGTGACCCAGATATGGGTGTAGTTCTGAGACTCCCGAGCGCTAGGCCCCATAGGCTACAATCAGTTGCATAATAGATCTTGGCTTAGCTCCCAGACCTACAATCGATCAAGGATCTCACAATCGATTGCAAGCCTGATTTTGAGTCAAAATTGATTGCGAGACTTGTAATCGATTACGTGTTGCAATCGATCTTAGATCTCCTAATCAGTTGCGATGACATTTTTGGTAAAAATAAATAAAACATGATTTTTAAGGTGAAATTTTTGAAATTTGAACTCCATTTTTCGAAATCTAAGGCTCTAAAGAGATGCCCATTTTAAAATATTCCAATCCAAAGGTTGTGGGTGCTCCTCACCTCTATAAAAGATAACTTTTCCCATTAGGATATAGGATCTCTAACAGTCTAAGTGACCCAAAGAGGGTTACAAAGTTTACCAAATTGAGAGCCTCCCCCACTGAGAAAAACACCATTGTTCTACTAGTTTTGAGCTTGAATAGCCAACATCTTACTCAAGAATCACTCTCTCGTTCTCTCTTCTCGAATACCACTTTACTACTATTGAGGAGAACTTGTAGTGAGTCTTTCCTAAGAGGAAACTCACACTTGGCTGAGCTCAAGGAGCACAAGAGCTAAGAGCTTGGAGTTTGTGGGTAACTAAGGCAAACTAGCTCAACAAGGAGCACCCCACTTCGTGCAAATAACAATATCAATCATCTTGTGGTAATACTTATTTGACTTTGCATTCATATTTATCATTGTGCTTATTTTGCTTCCACCAGAGATATCAGAAGCTCGACTACCTCTACTAGAGGCACCGGAAGTAGTTCACACTCAACGGAGACATCGAGTGTTGTTGTTTAACCTGCTTGTGAGCAAGTAGTTAGATTTTGCATATTGACCTAGGTTGTAATAGTACCTAAATGAAATTTACCTAAGCTCGATGGTGAGCTTTAAAAGAGTAGACGTAGGCCCTAGTGCCGAACTGCTATAAATCTCTTATTGTGAATTGTGTGTGATTGCTTGTCTCTTCACTTTGATGCTCATTACTACTCTTGCACTTTACTTGTTTAACAAAATATTTAAGTAGACACTTTGTAGCACACACACATTTGGGCTAAGTTAAAAAGATTACAATCAATTTAAAATCAATCCTAAGATTTGCAAAAAGGGGTAAGATAATTTAGATATTTTATTCACCCCCTCTAGGATAACTTTAGAGCAATTTCAATTAGTATCAGAGCCTTGGATACTCACATAGGGTTTAAAACCCGAGTAAAGTCCTAGCAAAAATCTTAGATGGCTAGAGAAGATAGTGGTATGTCCAGTAACACTCCTCCATTATTTAATGGAAGTGACCATGGCTATTGAAAATATTAAATGAAGATTTTGCTTAATGCATATAACCCAAGAATATGGAGTGCAATAGTCGATGGCTATACACAACCCGATAAACCAAGAAGTGAGTGGACCGTTAGTGAGACGAATGCTCATAAGTTCAAATTGAGGGTATTGAATGTCATAGCCAGTGGTCTTACCCCAGATGAGTTTAGGAGGATAGCTCATCTAAAGATGACAAAGAAAGCATGAAAGGTTTTTTCCACTACCTATGAGGGTACGAGTGCCGGAAAGATGTCTAAGCTTCAAATGTATATGATTCAACTTAAAGCTCTTAGGATGGAGGATGATGAAAAAATATCTCAATTTAATACCAAGTTGTCAAACTTGGTAAATGTAATGATAGATCTAGGTGAGGACATTCTCGAGTCCAAGGTGGTTAGAAAAGTATTTAGGTCCCTCTCAAAAAGGTTTAGGCCTAAAGTGACTGTCATGAAACTAGAGGAGTTAGTTGGCTCACTTCAAACTTTTGAAGCGGTCATCAAGGAACCTATAAAAAAGAAAGGCATTCCCCTTAGGGTAGAGAAACCCTCCAAGTTAAATGAAGATTCGGATGATGACTTGGCTCTTGTGGCTAAGAGATTTAAGAAGTTCTTTTAGAGAAACACCAAAGATTACTCAAAAAATAAACAATTGAGAAAGTCTTACCCGAGCTAAAAAAAAAGGACTTATTTAAGGAACCTCCCATTTGTAATGAGTGCAATGGGAGATGACACATTACCGAGGATTGCGGCAATAAGAAGCACAAGTATAAGTCAAAGGGAAAAGCTATGGTTGCTACGTGGGACGATGAATCTGAGACTTTGGAAGACGAGTCCCAAAGTAGTGAGGAAGCTCCCTCATAAGAGATCAAAGCCTTTATGGCTTTCGGTACTCCCATGAGTTCACTTTTAGAAACAAGTGACTCAAGTAGTGAGGATAAGGGAGAGTATGAATAAGATGAGAAGATTTATGATGCATAAGAAGCATTCGATGACCTCTTTATACAAAGTGTTGAGTTAGGAAAAAAGAATAAACAACTCAAGAGGGAAGTCATGGGGTTGAATAAAAAGTCAAAGTCCCTTGAAGACACTATCTCCACTTTTCAACAAAAGTCATCAACGAAAAGTGACAAGGAGAAAAAACTTTCCAAAGAAAACTACTTGCTCCTATGTGCTAAGGAAGAAATGATCCTAAAGATAGTAGAATTAGAAAATAATCTTAACGAAGCTAAACAATTTCTAGGCTTAGAAAATGACAATAGGAAACATGGGAAGAGAAGACTTCTTGAGGACAACCAAAATTTTTCAAACAAGGTTCTTGAGTTTAAGGAAAAGCTTAAAAACATGGGAGAAGAAATGAATGAGTCTCATAATGATGACTCACTCATCCAAGAGTTGGAAGACCAAGTCAAGACCCTAAATGACAGAAACAAATCTCTCAACTTTACTTATACTCAACTTACAAGGAAGTCCCTTGATTACCTTAAATAAATCAAAAAGTTTGAGGAAGATAAGAGGAAGAACATGTCAATACTTGCCCAAGGAAATGGGAAGCTTGAGAAGATGCTTACTATGGGAAAAGAGTATATGAATATGACCAGACTAGGTTATAATTCCGAGGCCAATGTCTCTTCCTCAACTCAAAGAGGAAAATGTGGAGCCACAAAGACGTTATCAAAGGTCAAACAAGGTTGAGAAGAAAATATCTACCTCACTCAAGGGTAAATCACCTGTGAGTCAAGGTAGAGATTGGGAAAGATTCATGCAACCTCAATCAAGATCCTATACACAAGTGGTTGAAAGTAGATTTTATTCCAACTAAGCATCTTCCTCTAGAGGAGCTTAAGGGATGAACAAGTTTTATTCTTATGCCAATGGGGCACACAACAAATTTTAAGCTAACAAGGCTTCAATCGCAAGAGGATTCCAAGGGAATGCCTCCACTTCTAGGATAATTAAGGGACAATCTAGTCAAAATAGGAAACTTAGAAGAGCTCAACAACTCATTTATGAGGAATAATCTAGAAGGAAGACAATACAATCTCATACACCTAGAAGGCCCCTATCTTATTGCTACTATTGTGGATTAAAAGGGCACATAAAGGTGGATTGTAAAAAGAGGGCAAATGACATCAAATCCTAAATAATGAAATCTAAAAAAATGTAAAGTGGGAAGAATGTCAACAAAATGAACTATTTTCAAAGGGTTAAAAATAGAAACCTTCAAAGAAAGAAGGATTTGTCCCAATAACAAAGTGCCAAAAGGAAAACCTCTTAACCTACAAAGGTTAAGAGAATATGGGTAAGAAAGGATAACCCAAAATGTTTGGTCATTCACACCACGTTGAGAGTCGGAAGCTCACCAAGATGGTATCTTGACAGCGGGTGTTTAAGATATATGTCTAGTGAAAAAGAATTGTTCACTCAACTTAAGGAAGCTCAAGGTGGATGTGTCACATTTGGTGATAAAACCACCACCAAAATCCTTAGGGTAGGAACAATAGCAGCCCCCGACATTCTACAACTCACCAAAGCTCTTTATATGCAAGGCCTTAAGCACAACTTGATAAGCATAAGCCAAATCCGTGATAAAGGCTATAAAGTTCAATTTAGTAAAGATGGATGTGTGATCAAAGATCACAAGGAATACAACATCCTAGCTGAAGGAGTGAAGACAAGTGATAATTACTATGTCATTGAACTCCATTCTCAATAAGGGGATACTTGTCTCATGACCCAAAAGGATGAGACCAATCTTTGACATCAAAGATTAGGATATCTCAACTTTAGGGATATTACAAGACGTAGCAAGAAAGGGATAGTTAAGGACCTTCCCAAGCTAAGCAAGATTGACAACCCGTTGTGTAAAAGTTGTCAAATGAGAAATCAAACTAAAGTCTCTCATAAGAAGACTACTATAATAGGGACATTTAGACCCATATAACTTCTTCATATGGACTTAGCCGGTCCAACTAGAACGAAGAGTCTAGGTGGCAAAAGATATTTTATGGTGGTGGTTAATGATTTCTCTAAATTCACATGAGTAACATTTCTAAGAGAGAAATTCAAAGCTTTCAATGAATTCTTGAACATTTGTAAGAGAATTCAAGTTGCAAAGGATTTGACCATCAAGTGAATTCGAAGCGACCATAGAAGAGAATTTGATAATCATAAATTCTCAAATTGGTGTGAAGAGTTAGGAGTAAAACATGAATTTTTAGCCTCTAAAACTCCTCAACAAAATGGAGTGGCTGAAAAGAAGAATAGAACTCTTCTTAATATGGCTATGTCAATGCTTACAAGCAATAACATAACCAAGAGATTTCGGGCTGAGGCAATTAGCACTGCGTGATATGTATCTAACTATGTCTATCTTAAGCCGGGTTCATCCAAAACAACTTATGAATTGTGGAGTGGAAAAAAGCCAACTCTGAAATACTTTAAAGTATTTGACAACACTTGCTATGTTCTTCGGGATAGAAAACATCTAGGAAAGTTTGATGGAAATAGTGATGAAACCATGCTCTTAGGATACTCCACTACTGTAGAGCTTACTGTGTCTACAATATTAGGACTTCCACTATGGAAGAGTCAATTAATGTAGCAGTAGATGACTTTGAGACAACTCATGAGTAAAGAAACTTGTCGGTTGTGTTGTCTGATCATGAGAACGAGAACTCATCTCACTTAGAGATTGAGAAAATCTAAGAGGATCAAGAAGAACACTCTTCTTAATATAGTTCTGAGGATGATGTTGAAGAAATTCAACCTTAACCCAAGAATAAGAGGCTCACCAAGGGCTTGTCACGTGAACATTATTGGTGATCCTAACATTGGAGTGAAGACTAGAAGATAAATTGAAAACATCATTAGTCATTTTTGCTTCACATCTAAAATAGAGCCAAAAAATGTTAAAAAGCTCTAAATGATCCAGATTAGATCTTGGCCATGTAAGGGGATCTAAATCAATTCCAAAGGAATGATGTATGGTAGATTTGAGTCTATTAGGATTCAAATTATGACAAATGGATGTTAAGACTGCATTCCTAAATGAAATTCTCCATGAAGAAGTATATGTAGAGAAATTCTTCATCGATGAAGTGTGGATAAGACACTCTTCATTAAGAAACAAAATGATCATATACTCATTGCTCAGATATATGTAGATGATATCATTTTTGGGTTTACTAGTGAGGAAATGTCTCATGGTTTTGTCCAAACAATGAAATTAGAATTCGAGATGAGTATTGAAGGAGAACTAAGGTTCTTCTTAGGTCTTCAAATAAAGCAAACCAATGATGGCATCTTTCTAAGCTAAACCAAGTTTACAAAATACCTAGTCTTCAATTTTGGATTGTAAGAATCCAAACATACTAGTACCTCCATTAGCACAAGTGACAAGATCACTAAAGACTTGATGGAGCCAATGTCGATTCCACCTACTATAGAAGCATTATTAGGAGTTTGTTTTACTTGATTACGAGTAGACCAAACATTTCCTTTAGTGTAGGTGTATGCGCTAGATATCAAGCTACTCCTAAAGAGTCACATCTTAAGGTATATAGTGGATGCACCCAACTCTTGTGGATGAAGCAAATGCTAAAAGATTACAAGTTGGATCAAGGCACAATGAGTCTATTTGTAGATAACAAGAGTGTCATTGACATCTCTAAGAATCTTGTCCAACATTCTAGGACAAAGCACATTGACATTAGACACCATTTCATCGACCAATCGGTGGAAGAAAATGTTGTGTCCTTAGATTATGTCAACACCGAAGATCAACTTACTAACATTTTAACCAAACCTCTTGATTCTAAGCGGTTTGAGTATCTTTAGAGTGCTATTGGATTGTGCACCATATAGGGAATCCATGTTGGGTTTTTCAGGCACATGATGTGCATTAATAGGAGTGCCAAGAGATCAAGAGAGCTGGGCTTATGATCAGACAAAGTGTGGGGAGATCACATCTCAAAATTTTAGCTAAAAATGCTTAGCCCCGAGCTCATGATCGATTGCAAGATCCATAATCTATCATGCCCAAATCGATTACATAACTTGCAATCAATTACACTATAATCAATTGGAAACCTTGCAATCGATTTAGCGGACTTTTTGGGAGTGAATTTGCATTCGATTAAAAAATACATCCAACTGGTTTTAAAGGTCATTTTCACCCAAAATCACATCTTTTCGTCTACCTAGAGCTCCCGCACGAAGTCTCTTAATCTCCACTCTTAAACCCTAGGTTTTTCACTCCTTCTCATGACTCCTCACATGAAGAATACCACATCCAAGGGTGGTTCCTCTTCAAATCCACCACAAAACCGGGGCAAGCATCCAATGGTGGAATCACCACCTTGTCCTCTTTCCAAAAGGAATATTAGGTTTTTTTCTCCATGCCGTGATGTCACGAGCTTCGAGAGGTATCAATGGATCTTTTCAAAGCGAACCATTATCAACAAAAGGTTCATAGAAGTGGAGACCCTCCACACTGCTTGGTTGTTGGAGACCATTAAAGGACGTCAATGACTATCTCTCCTCTCCATCAAAGGCCCCATTCAGGAAGAACCTGTGCAAATCTTCTATGCCAACTTCTTCGACATCAACAACAACCAACACTCTTTCTATACAACTATGAATGGAATGGTTTTGAAGGTTAACTTGACCTTATCTCTCGTCTGCTTTGTATTCCTCGTGTCACCAACAACACCATAACATTACCTATTCACAAGTTCACCATGAAGTAGAAGGGAGCAAGGGTCGAGAGATTGTGTGGTTGGTTCGTTGCCTAGGCCGAGGAGTTGAAGAAAAGAGACTGCAAACCTATGGTAAAAGTTTTTCACTGCATCTTCACATACAACATTCTTCCAACCATACACTGGAGTAGCCTCACAAATGGCTTCGCCTATCTTATAGATGTCGTCCTCAACTCACATAGGATAGATATGTCATCGATCATCTGCTACATGATGATCCATGTACATGAGTTGAAGCATTCCACAGGTTGTCTACCTTATCTAACCCTTGTCATAAGCATTATGGCAGCCGAGAAGGTTCCCTTCAAGGTTGTTGCCAAAGGACATAAGGATAGATGTGCTGTAGATCATGGGACCGTGAAAAAAATGGGGATGCAACAGGACCATCATCCAGTGCTACCCTCAAGCTAAGGCCATCCAAAGCCCGTTCTGCTTTTGTGAAGGCCACCATGATGGGACTTCTCCAAACTTTGGTGCAAAAGGTCTCCTGGGTTCTAAAGAACTAGAAGACCATTGCCTCTAACTAGAAGAAGTTGGTGGCATGCCACAATGCCTATCATCCTGAGCACCCACTACAGTTTGAGTCCATTAGCTACTCAGAGAGTGATGCTGAGCCTGAGCTAGAGGAGGCTTCTGACGTTCCAACTGCTCAGTTTCAACAAAACCCATGATCCAATGATGATGATGAGGTAGCTAAGGTCAGTGGAGTGGCCGGGGATGATGATGATGGTGAGGATGATGATGAAGAAGAAGATGACAGAGAGGTTAGAGAGGAAGATGAGGAAGAAGACAAATGAGGACCCTGAGTATAAGGGAGATGACTGAGACTAGGTGTTTACCCATTTTTGCCCTATGGGCACATGCCTTTCTATTTTTTGGGGGGACAGTTGTATCTCTTTGCCTGTGATGGAAAAATTTTGTGTATAGATGTACTCATGCCCAAAGTGGCATTCTGTAGATTTTTGGTTGGTTTGTCTTACCCCTATAAGGGCTAAGGCTTTTATTTCACTATATTGCCTAGGGGAGTCCCTAGTGTTTGTAATTAGCCTCAAGGGCTCGATAATGTACTACAACTTTTTATTAATACATTGAATCTTTTCCAATCTCTCTTTTGTGTGTGGCTTATGATTTGAATGTTTAAATACTTATCAATTCTTACCAAAAAGGGGGAGAGATAGTTCAATCCACTGATTGAGTGGCTATGAGATGTGAAAGTGAGAGGGAGTTACTTTACACATATAGGGGAGTTTACATCCATAGGGGGAGCAACCACTAACCAAAAACTAAAAATTTATAAAAAATTTGTTGAATTTAAAGTACCTACTTTTATCTCATGTAATTGCTTTTCATCTTGTTTATATCTTATTTAATTGGCATGAGGAAGGTGTTTGTTTTGTGGTTGTGTTTACGGGGCTTATTGACTCAAAGCACAAGACATGAAGACTACTATGTTGAGTTTATGTTGAGTCTTGTGTAGCATTGAGTTCATGTAATTTAGGTCTTAGAAAATTATGTAAAATTTATAAATCAGTGTATTTGAATTTTACCATGGAATTGACAAGGGGGATATTGTTGATATATGTTAATCCCATGGATAAAATGTGTAGTGATATATGTCTTGTAAGTGTCCTGTGCTCTCACAAGTTCAAGACATGAAGATAGGGAGGACCAAAGACATGAAGAAGAGATCAGAGACTACCTCATACTTGCCCCACTAATAAAGGTGTAAAGCATGCATTGCATAGCATTTTGAGACCTTAAAATCAATGTAGACATGGTGGTAGGTCCCTTACAAAACCAAAGAAAAAAAGGCCCAAGGACAAACCCAGACCAAGATCTTAAGATCTTGGAGCTGTAATCGATTGTAGATCTCACAATCAATCTTAGCGCAATTGATTGAGGATCTAGCAATCGATTGCAACCCAGATCTTGGTGCAGTTCTGAGATTCCCGAGAGCCAGACCCCATAAGCTACAATTGGTTGTAGAACAAATCTTAGCCTGACTCCCAAACCTGCAATCCATCAGAGATCTCATAATCGATTGCGAGCCTAATCTTGAGTTAAAATTGATTGTGAAATCTATAATCGATTACAAGCTGTAATCAATCTGGGATCTCCCAATCGGTTGAGAAGGAATTTTTGGTAAAATAAAAATAGAACATGATTTTTAAGGTTCTAAAAAGATGCTCGTTTTAAAAGATTCCAATCCAAAGGTTGAGGGTGCTCTTCACTTCTATAAAAGAGAATTTTTCCCATTAGGGTAAAAGATCTCCAACATTCTAAGCTACCTAGAGAGGGTTACAAAGTTTACAAAATTGAGAGTTTTCCTCACGAAGGAAAACATCATTGTTCTACTGGTTTTGAGATTGAATAACCAACATCTTACTTAAGAATCACTCTCTCTTTCTCTCCTCTCGAATACCACTCTACTACTATTGAGGGGAACTTGTGATGAGTCTTTCCTAAAGGAAAACTCACACTTAGTTGAGCTCAAAGAGCACTAGAACCAAGAGCTTAGAGGTTATGGGTAGCTAAGATAAACTAGCTCAACAAGGAGCACCCCACTATGTGAAAATTGTAATATCAACCATTTTGTGGTAATATTTGCTTGACTTTGCATTCATATTTATTATTGTGTTTATTTTGTTTCCATCGGAGACACTGGAAGCTCGACTACCTCCATTGGAGACACTAGAAGTAATTCACTCTCGCTAGAGACACCAAGTGTTGTTGTTTAGCTTGCTTGTGAGCAAGTAGTTAGGTTTTGTATATTGACCTATGTTGTAATAGTACCTAAATGAAATATACCTAAGTTTAGTGGTGAGCTTTAGAAGAGTGGATGTAGGCCCTAGTTTTGATCCACTATAAATCTCTCGTTGTGGATTGTGTGTGTCATTGTTTGTCTCTTCACTTTGATGCTTATTACTATTCTTGCACTTTACTTGTTTAATAAAATATTTGAGTAAACACTTTGCAGCACACACACATTTGGGCTAAGTTAAAAAGATTAAATTTAATTTAAAATCAATCGTGCAAAAAAGGGTAAGATAGTTTAGATATCCTATTCACCCCCTTTAGGATAACTTTAGAGCAATTTCATAATGTTTAATATTATTATACTACACTTTATGCTCCTTTCTTCAATTCTATATTACATTGCAATTTAAGTTGGGGTAAATCAAGTATTTTCTTAATAAAAAATGGATGTTTTTGGTAATCTAATAGATATCCAATGGATGCAGTGGATAAAATATCTCACTTTAATTAACAATCTCCAAAAATTCAATGAAGAGTAATCACATTATCTAATTGAACACCTTATCTAATTAAGGACTTTTAAGAGATTAATTAGGTTTTTCAACAACTGTGAAAAGAGGGACACATGTTGTGGTGAATTAACTTAAAATAAAAGAATATAATAGTCTCAAAAACCTTGTTTTGATTATCTCTTTAACCATAAACTTTATGCACCTATATATTGTGGCTAATGCACATGAAAGTAGTAGAGAGCTCTCTGTCACTCACTCACTCACTCACTCTCTCTCTCTCTCTCTCTGCCCCTCCCTATTGGCATGTGAAAATGTGTGTAATTATAAAATTACCCTTATCAAGAAGGATGAATAGGTTATCATGAAAAAGGATCAAAATAAGGATCTGCAAAGAGAAGTTAGTTCGTGATGGGCGGATAGTATCTCGCGAAGGACACGTGACTCGTGAAAGATTATGAACATTCTTCACATGAAATAACAACACCGCAAAGAGCTCTCTTCATGATGGGTGAACAATGCTTCACTAAGACAAGTGTATCATGATGAACAATGTCAGGTTCAAGAAATCATTATTTTAAATGACACACATCCCAAGGAATCACAATGGATGGTTATTTAGACTCCAAAAAATACCCAAAAACATAACAGAAAGAGTTTCTCACACATGATTTCTTAATTTATATAAATCTCGAAATATGTGTAAGGGACATGTCAAATAGAAAACCTACTTCAAATAGAAATCTATCATATTTGCAAAATCTCACATATCAAGGGATTAGATAGAGATGAAACTGGATTCTCACATGGTTGGAAAGTTGCACAAACATTCAAAATTCTTTAACAACCAATCAAGTATTGCCTCATCATCAAAGTCTCTTACACAGACATCAAGTGCAAGCTAGAAACAAGGCACCAAACATGTAGTGGAGTCCTAGAAGGAAACAAGCTGCAAAATCTATATTAAACCTAACATTCATATGGTTGACAAGATTTTAGATACAAGTTCGGCCATACAAGCTTTTCGAAAGGAAACAAGCTTTTACATCATAATATTATTTACTCTCTACATTTTGGCATACTCCATTCATCCAGAGCACTTTCTCAACTCTCTCAGTTTCATCATCTCCCTCACGACTATCACTTCAAGTTCACGCCAATCATCTCCAGCTGCAAGCACGCCCATTAAAACCTATACAAAGCTCCATGGAGAAGACATATGCTCACAAATTCAAATCCGATACCAAAGCTAGGTAAAAAAGAGAAGACTTGCAAAGAGAAGATCATATGCTTGTATTTTATATCATAATATCATATACATCAATAAATTTTCATATATTTCATGCATACTTATTTTACAAGTTGTGTAACAATTAGGAAATCAAATGTTTGCTTACTAAACGACAATAATTAACAAGTCACTTTTGATATTTGGAGTGATTGTTCCCCCACATAAAAAATAATAAATCAACCCTTTAAAGGTTGGTAATTTGGTACACTTTGAGTTTCAAAGCTTCGATTTGGAAAGCAACGAAATTTGGTGTTACACACACACACACACACACACTTTATTCCCTTTAAAATTGACCAAATAATAATTATTGAGTTTTAATGGGGTTAATCATCTTCCATTTGACTTGGATGACTGTCAAGAACCTAACCAATTTGGGGTGATTTCAATCATCTCTAGGTTCTGACTTGTCAATCAGATGTCACACATATCAGCACCTCTCCAGAGGAGGCATAAATTAAAGACTCACATGATGTAGAGGATTGTGTTGATGACTGCTAGGCATCAAGCTCATACCAAATAAAAATTAGATGTTGTAACGGTATAGATAGATCGGGTTTGGGTACTAATTTTGCTTGATTATGAATAGGTTCATGCACGACCTAGTCCATTACATTACAAACTTTGGCCCATTGGTGGTTCATGGAGCATCTTGGCTTCATCATTCACATGGTTGAAAAATCACCAAATGGGGTGGTAATATCTAGATAATACACAAGGTGTTAGGTACGCTATCAACAGTTTCAAAAACTTCCTGATCAACCATTAACAAGGCTGGAAAAGGCAATATAATTAGTACACATTATTGATCCCACAACATTAGATGTTGTGAAAGTTGAGCGGTATCATATTCTCTCTTGTTGGCATTTTATTGTTGGGACCAAACTGAACAACCATTAGAAAAAAAAAGAAAAAAGAATTAGAATCATAATGGAAACTATGACTGCAACACCATTGATGCATTTGATCCCAGAATTAGGAACCATCAAGAGAGACAAGCCAGTACCCTACTACTACTACAATAGACCCATCACAGAAGAAAGACACTAAACATGCCAAGCATGAGCAATAGGCTTTTGGTAGTGATAGAAAAAAAAGTAAATATGGTAGGATGGTAGGGATGTCCATAAAAGATAGGAGGTGTGGACGTGGAGAAGATAGACAGTTAAAAAGGTAAGGTAGGGAAGTTGATAAAGGTGGAGAGATCGTGTGTGCGATATGGAAAGGTGGGCCATGGAAAGGGGTAGTTTTTTTTTTTTTTTTTAGGGAAAATACAAGAATAGGAAACAAACAATAAGGCATCCATGTGTCTCCCTCTAAGTCAAAAGCCATTTGTTTTATTATATAAAGATATGGGGAATGCTAACATATCAATGCAAGCACATTAGCATCATGCCCAATTTTTTTAGACCAAATTCATCCGTAACTTAAATATTTTTAAAACAAAATCAAGGTAGTTTTGGTTAATTTAACTTTTTTTTATTTATCATTTTTCCTTAATTTCACTTTCACACGTTCCTTCTTCAATCTTCACTCCTAAAAAATATCTCAACCATTTTATCTCCACCTAAAGTAGAAAAGGTTCTATGTGTGTGTGTTTGAGAAGGAAGATCTTCAAACTGTTTATAGCCTTAAATAAACAAACCAGAATGGAAAGCTACCCCCACCTCCATGCCCTCTCTATGATAGCTCCACCACCACTACATCTTTCTCTCTCTTTCTTTCTATCTCGTTAATTGGAAACAAAGCTCTCATGTTAATTAGTGGCTAATATCATGATTTTTTGTTCATTTTCAATAACGACCTACATCACTAAGACCCCAACATAAATGCCCTAATTCCTTATTCTCTTACAAATTAAAACTAGCACCTACCAAAATAAAAAATTCATCCAAGAACCCTAATTTCTATTACAAAAAAACCGTAATTTCAATAAAATTTGCAATTCCACTCAATCTACGATCAAAATATATAATATCTCCGATTTAATTGGAATCCACACCCATAAAACTAATTCCCAATACACCTAAAAGGAAATAAATTTCTTAAAATAATAAAACAGTTTTTATATTCAGATTTAAATAGGAGAAAATTTAATAAAATTGACAAAACAAAGAACCTTACAACATTACACAACTTCTACGAACATCTGGGAAACAAAAGCAAATAGTGAAAATAAAGTTATTAAATTATAAAATGGATCTGAGAGAGATCGTGGGAGTAAGATGTAGTACTGTTCGAGATTGTTAAAGGAAAAGAAAACTTTCTTTTCTGCATTGGTCACGGCACAAAATTGGGTGGAACAGTTACAACAATTAGTTTCTTAATATGTTCAAATAATTACGGGAATTAAATTACTTTGAATGCCCCTGATTGTTTCTTAAAAAGTTTTAATGAAAGAGGTAAACTTTATAAAGATAAAAATTGGCACATTACTAATATGCTCTCATTAATATGCAGGTTAGCATTTCCATATATATACTTATGTGTGTGTGTGTGTGTGTGCACGTGTATCCTTATTATATATTCACAAAATAAAAATTAAAAAATTCGTTTTTCAACAGCTAAAATAAATAGCAAAATCTTATATTATTCACACATTTACAATCTTGGAATAAAAATGTTGCACCTAAATAATCAAGAGTTTGTTTTGTAAAATTGTGGTAACTATTAAAAAAAAGAAAGAAGAAAAAGATAAAGATAAAGTATGAACCAAAGGGGGTGTGCATAAGAGATTAGCAATTCCTCGAGCTAGGGGGGAGGAATGCCAATACATGCCTGAAGGATAGGCAATGCCTCTCTTAGCCAAAGAGAGGGCAGCATTGTTTGAAGATGTCCTTGAGAATGAGAATATCATAGTGTTAAAATAAGTAACAATTTCTTTATAGTTCAAAATCAAACTATGAATATCCGATGGACATCCTTACCAAAATAATAATAATAATAAAGGAAACAAAAAATGTACCACGAACATAGATCAATATGGTCTCTAAGAAAAGTAATAACGAAATATGAATCACCCTCAAGAACTATTCTTTTTAAAGCCCAAAGCAATAGCTAAAACTAAATTGAATTGTGTAGCCTGGCATTCAACCACAAGCAAAGATATAAATTTACCTGACTGGGCAATAGCAAAAATAAGGGACATCACGACATATCGCTCCAATACCTGATTTGTTCATCCTAGTTGAGGTTGCCCCATCAAAATAAAATGTGACCCAATCTTTGCTTGGACTAGTCCACACAAGATTAGCTTTCGTTTCTGTCTATAAAGATGGATCATCCCCATCCTTAAAGAATTTGCTTAGAATCCTGATAGAAGAATTGACAATATTACTAAGACAAGGGATAACCATTTCAAAAATAGAATTATTCCAAGCCTTTCAAATTTTATAGTAAGAAATAACAATTAGAGAGACCATATTTAAAAGTTCTTTTTGGGGGATCCAAATGCTATGAAGCCAGTTTGGAACCAATCAATAAAGGTTGTAGATGGATCTAATTTAGTTCTAAACAAAAAAGGAGAATCAAACCAATCTTTTTCGGCCATACGACATTTGAGGTAAGGTAGTGTAAGGTGGTTTCAAACTTGCAAGACTACTTTGGGCATTTGGGGTCAATACTGATGTTTCTATTAAAAATATTACCTCTAACCAGGATTGAATCTTTACACGCTCTCCAACTAAAGTGCCTGCCTCTTGGAGGGGTATTGAGATTCGAAATTTTCTTCCAAGGGAATGAATTAGGATTTTACAAGCTAAGAGTATCAGGAGATATGGCAACAATATAGGTAGCCTTAACTGAGAAATTCTCTTTAGATTCATAAAGCCAAATGAATTGATCAGGAGGGTGGGAGAAATTGAAAGGAATATCTTGGATTGCATTTAACACAAGCGATATCATGCTTAATTTTGTTCGAAAGACCATCAACTCCTATTAAAGTCAATGATATCAACCACTTTTTTGATAAGGTTAGAGGTGGGGATCAGAAGTAATTTTAACCGACAAAAATTGATATTTTCTCTTGTCCCAACATTCTATCTCAAACCTTTTAGAAAAAGATATCTTCCCTTGAGAATGCTCTTTCAATCTTAGGAACTATTTGGGTTTGGCTTAATAGAGAGGAAGTCGCTTCTAGGGACTTAAATGGGTTTCAAAAGACAGACCTATAAGAATTAGGATTCTCCAAGCTTGTTTAGCAATCAAGGCAAAGTTGAAAGAAAGCCCAAGAGTTCAAGAAACATTTTATCTTCAATGATACATACACCCTTAAAGTATCCAAATGTTCTGTAAACCTAATATCATCTACACATAATATCATTAATCAAGATTTACGTATTAGCATCATCATTCATGAAAGCCTACAAATCTATATCCACATCTAAATCATTCAATACACTTGTAAATCTATCAATTGAATGTATACACCTAGCATCATCATTCAAGACATACCTCAAAACTTATACTATTAAACATTAACTAATTGACAAATAGTATTAGATTATTTTATAACGCATATCTCCATAAATTCATATAGTAGTTACAAGTAACATAACAATCCATTCGACTCAAAAATTGTATCATATAGTTTTATAATTAATCAACAAATTACAAGCAATGACACCATTTTCTCCATTCAAAAAACCATTTATTATATTCACATGACTTCAAACACAAATTCTCAATTTCATGCTTCCACTCAAAACACATAACCCACCAACCAAAAGTAATCTATAAAAAAAAAAGGTACTCCATTAGTCATTAATCATCAATCATCACATCCCCAAGCTCTCACCAACCAACATCATGGTGACTCCGAGTGTTGATACCTGAACGATAATGATTAATGTCATTGTTATAATAAACACAGTTCAATAATTTAATTTTTAAGCTACTTCATTTGCATCTATCCTTTAATAGTGGTTCTAACATTTATTCAAGAATTCTATTTGCACTTTATTTAATTTGCTTAATTATTCAACATCAACTCCTACAAACCATAATTCTTTTACTTAAGTTGAATAGCATAATGGTTTATGATCTTATAACTTTCCACATTTCTCATATTTAGATGACCATGACCCACAATTAAGTGGGCCACACAAGAGATTAAATAAAAAAATTCAGTTCCAATATATTATCCCAACCATTCATTCTTTTTGCATTCAATTAAGTGGTTAGAAATTTTTTTATTGTAACTTCAAAAGGCTCCAAAAATAATACCCATGTTAGATGGTTAAAAATCATCCAATCAAGCTAACATTAGATTAGCTAATTTTTTGTGAGACTCATATAGCAATAGGGTATGGTTTTCTCAACATATGCAACAAGTTACTAGCTATAAAATCCCAAACCCATTTATAAACCTAAGATGCTCCCTTCTAAGAGAGTAGAAAGAGTTGTTTTGGTAGGGGATCCTACTTTTATACAATACATTTAAGTAATAATGATTGAAAAATTTATCAGTACAATAGTAGGGATTAATATATGTAAGTTAAACAAAAAAAGATGCTATTTACATGTCCAATATCAAATCAAGGACATAAATAATTGATAAATGTTGCAAAACTAAATATATTTCACAAAGAAATAATATTATGTAGCTGTTTGTGATACTTTAGAACTCAATTTTTATTTTGATTCAATATACATACTATAAAAAATAGCTCTAATATCATTTCCCATTTTAGTATTTAGAGTTTCTAAGTTCTAGAGACAATCTTATTCTTATGTTACTATAGTCTTAGTATATTTGAAAACTACCAAATATAGTATTTTAAGATAGGTATGATTATATGAATTGTTGGATAAACACAACAATAGACTCTTTGGATTCGTAAAATGAGTCTTATAAGTCTTACAAAGACTTATATTAGTGATTAGGAACATTCTTGAGTCAACCTACCAAGTTTTCTATCACAGTATCAACAACAAATCATGCCTAAAATGGAACTCAATATCATATGAAAATGCCAAAAACACGCCAATGATTTGGTAAATGTGAGAAAGTCACAATTTAAGCCACTTTTCTTCTTTATTTAATGAATATTATAAATGTATGTTTGAATATTATAAATGCATCTAAAATTCAACAACTTTTGAATGGAATAGAATATTACCAATAAAATATCTATTTCTCTCAACAATTAATACCAAAACTCTATTCCAAAAAAAAAACCCCTTAATTTATTCTCTTTTCATATATCCATTAAAAAGTAAAAATAAGATAATAAACAATAGCTACTTGATCCTAATTCTAAAACTTGTAACGAAAATTGTATATTACCAATTTAATAAAAACTAAAGTAAATAAGAAGGGCTCAAAATTAGATAAAACATTAAATTGTCATTAATTTTTCAACTTAGTGTTGCTAACAATATAATAATAATAATAATAATAATAATAATAATAATAATAATAATAAGGAGGAGGAGAAGAAGAAGAAATCGAAAATGTGGATTACATTCAAACCTAGGAATCAAGATCAAGGTTGGCTCCACAAGCTAGACGAGCGGGTGGTTGTTACTAGCAAAAATATTAAAGTCATTATTTTTTCAACTTAGTGTTACTATATATATATATATATGTAAAGAGAGAGAGAGAGAGAGAGAGAGAGAGAGAGAGAGAGAGAGAGAGAGAGAGAGAGAGAGAGAGAGAGA
>JAOXJP010276360.1:0-19803 GCA_025762735.1 Platanus orientalis
CGAAAGCCCAGGTGCTAAAGCGGTGCAAAATGCACCTGGCCTGACACATCAGTCTTTAAAAAGTTATTTACACTTTTTGGGATATGTTTTTCACTTTTTGATGCTGTTGTGTCTGCCCCAGGTGCATTTTGCACCTGGGCACTCGTATCTAATCCAAAGGGGATGGTGTCATCTTCCTATTAACTGCATCACCATTGCAATTTAGGGTTTTTTTTGCTAACTTCCATGTTTGCCTAGAGAAATTGTTTCCAGTTACAGCTCTATCTATCTATCTATCTATCTATATATATATATATGTTCAACTACATGTGTCTAAGTGGATTCCATATATGAGGTAAGCTAGTAAGCAGGGATCTAGTGGATTCCATATATGAGGTAAGCTAGGAAGCAGGGATACTCCAAAATGCTTGTGGTCATCTCTGACAAGTATCGATATTTGGTACTCCCGATACTCCGAGGATAATTTTGCATATGTGCTTGGGGCTTGTTGGAGAACACAAATTTTTTTTTTTTTTTTTGACACATTTGGGACATGTTCAAGACATGGTATTCTAGGGAGTTTGGTAAAATAGTTGGAAAGAATTGTGATCAATTGAAGAAATACTCAAATAGTATTATAGTAAATACAAATAAGAAAAGAAATAAAGGGAAAGACAAGCATCGAAAAGGAAAGAAAGGAAGAGAAGAAAAAAAGAAAATGAGAGGGACAGAGACTGGAGTAATGCAAGACATGGTTCTATTTTTTTTTTTTTTTATAGTTTTTTTTGTTATTTTAGTTGTAATTTTTTTTGAACTCTTAGCACTTTGTACTCTAAAGACTAAACATCATTATATGGGTATGAATCTACTTCTTTACTATGTACTATTACTTTTAAATTAGTTTTAGAAATATTTTCATATATTTTGATGCATGTTATTTTTTTAATAAGAAATTAACGGACAGTATAGATAAAAATATTAATTAATTAATTAATTATCGTATTGTATCTTAGTTTTTCAAGAATTGTCCGTGTCTGTATCGTATCGTACCCATGTCCCGTGTGAGTATTTGTGCTTCTAAGAGGTAAGAGACCACATAAGCAATCTAGATTCCATCTGTAGACAGTATCAATAATGAGATTTTCAGTCTTCAAAGAAATTGAGACCAAAACCAGATTCGTTGGATTACAGTGTATTGTGTTGTCTTGTATCTCAGCACTTCTAAATAGAAGATGTATCAACTTTATTTAGGAAGTATTTGTCTTTTTTATATGGAATAGGAGACAATTTGGAGAACTAATATCAAGTTTTAACCGATTTTGGTTTGTGTGCGGAGGGAGCAAGAGAATAAATGAGAGTTTGCTTTTGTAAATAGGATTGAAAAAAAAGGTTACGAGAAAAAGCTTGGGTATTCTTCACTTTTCTCGTTAAGGGTTTGATGAGAGATAAAGGCTTTGTAATTCTGTACATTCTGGGTCTCTCATCCCATGGACGTAGGCAAACTTGCTGTATTTTGTCCGCGTGATTGTGTTTGTATTTTATTGTTAATTGTGATAGGTTTACACGTAAGTCACAAACCGTACAATGTAGTGCAATATATTATTTATGATTTATAGAACTCATTCTCTATTATCATCAAGAATTTGTTGATCCCGTGATCTACAAACAGTTGCAGCTATCACTTGAGTTTGATCAAGGGCAGTTCACTATAAAGTTCAGTGTTGAGCTGTGATGGTGTTTGGAACTACGGGTATCCTAACACCGGTCAAATGGTCGCACGGTAGGCCTAGGTCTCTGGAGGAACGGACCCTATACAGTACAGATAGAGAGTCAAAGAACTAGACACTGGTGAGGTGCCAGCTTCCAATTCTTCAACGATCAAGTCAGATATAGGAAATGGTCGAAAGCGAAACTCAAATTAGGGTTTCTCTTTTTTCTCATCCCTGGTGAGTGAGTCATTATCCATACTTATAGGCTTTAGTAGTGGCGTATCAAACATGATCATGCCTATCTCTCCCCCACGTTCTTCACCACGTCCCTGCTTTTTTTTTTTTTTTTTGTCATTTTCTTAGTATGTCAGGCCAGCTATAAAGAATATTCTCCCATGGTACCGATTTCTGGATTGTTCCTGTCTTCAAGTATGAATAGTAGGGTCTTTACCCTTCTTGCCTGTCGGGGACTTTTAGAGATCAAATACCTGTCGTGGTCGTGACTTCCTTTTTTGGTGTCGAGAGGTTCAGGCAATGTCCCGGGAGTGATCCTGAGGATTATGGAGTGTCAGGTACCAAAGAGTAGGATGAGTGAGTTGGTGCTCCCTTTGTAGGCCTTGGTGTAGGAAAGTCATTGAGTAGCAGGGCCTTTCTTTGATGGTCTCAATACCTTTTGGGTCGTGGGACCTCAATGAGTTTTTTCGAAGAAGACTCCTCGAGTTGGTTTCCTTAGGGTCGGGACTCTATGGGTTTATCGGGGTCGGTTTATAGGGGCCTCAGTATCTTTCCCTATCAACTACCCCCTCATTCCCGAGTCCAGGGTTACGTGGCTCGGGAATGCGAACTGTTTATGGCTGTTATCATTTGTTTCAGCGCATGCTGCTCACCCTTCTGGTTACCGAGGTGACATTAATTGGGGGCATGCATCAATGATGACTTTGCATTTAATGGGCTTCGATAACTAAGGGGATGTGCTAGCATCGGTTGTGGGTCATGTCAAGCGTCGTGTCTTATAGATCCTTAGACCATCAGACGGTCACGTTTAAACTTTCCTATGATTTTAGGATTCAAGTGTTGTTTCGCCTCCTGGGTTAATTTCACTACTCCTTGGATGTGCAACACCTGTAGGGTTAAGGATTTAGGGCATTGCCTATAAATCCTTCCCCCATGGCAAGGTTTGGTTTTCTTCATCAGTCTTAACCACCCTCTGCTATCTATGTTCTCTTGGGCGATTTTTGGCAACACTTCCAATTTCCTGGCGTTAATCTCTCGTTGTTTTCGGTGCTCTTCTTGCTTCCCGGCGTTCATTTTTCACAGTTTCCGACACTCCTCCTGCTACCATTTGTCTCTTCTATAGGTACTTTGCTCTCATTTTACCTTCTAAGTTTTATTTTGTTTTGTTCGTCTCCATTACTTGTTAGCCTGTTTCCCTTCGCTCTTCTTTCTAGCTCTCTTTCTCCCTTATTCTCTAACATTTTCATTTTCCCCATTTTTTGTGTTTCTTTCCTAGCTATACAACAGAGTCTGGGGATACTATTGACCGGATGATTAATGTTGTTAATGACCTGTCAAAGGGTCCGGTAAGACCTTATGGATTAGGCCACCGGGTTAGCTCCTTCCAACGACCAAGCAACAACAGGGGAGTTGGCCCCTAAGCAAGATTTTACCGCCGCTAGTTACACCTCTGAGTTGGGGGAGTGAACCCTAACTCGGTTTTGTTTTACCTTCTCTATCCCCAAGGGGACCATTTTGTCCGCCTCTAGGATTGCCTTGGCCTTTGCGGCCCCTGCCGACAGCATAGCGCTATATGAGCATGCCCTTTTAGTGGGCATATGCTTTCTGATCCCTCTTTTTCTAAGGAAACTTCTACTTTACCTTGGGTTGGCTCCTGGACAGCTTATGCCCAATGCCTGGAGGATAGCCCTAGGGTGTATGATCCCATAGGAACTGATGTTTGAGGGGAAGGCTCACCTTACCCTCAACGAGTTCCTCCACTGCTACTGCCTGAAGGAGCAAGAGTTGGGGTGGTTTTATTTTGCTAGCCGGGACGCTACAATGACCCTGGTGACTGGGCTTCCAAGCTCTAACAGAGGGTGGAGGAGTTGGTACTTTTTCATCTCAGGAGCAGATTGGGAATACTCCCTGGGGGAGGTCCCCCTTGTAAAGCTTAACAGAGGCTGGTCATCATCCCTCAGCTCCATAGGTGAGTAGTGTTTTTTGTTTTCCTTTCTTTTTTATTTATTCTCTTATTTCTCTCCCTTTTTTTGTCTTACCGCGCTTACTTTTTGTGTCAGTCTCGGATATAAGCGAACTGTCCCTCGAGGAGGAGGATCGCATTCAGGCAGTCGTGAATCACCTGTTCCACGCCTACTCAGACCTCGTCACTCCAGGGAACCTCTTTAGGTTTGGGTTTGGTCCTGACCTAGGTAGCTTTTTGTGTGTCAATTTTTGGCCTCTTCTTGTTTTCTTTCTCTCCACTCTTCTCTCTTTCTTTCCATTTTTCTTTATATATAAATGGCTAGTTTATAACTCCGGGTATGTTTTGTTGTGCAACAATGAAGCGAAACAACAAATTCTTGGCTTAGGCTCATAAGGCCAAAGAAGTTAGCCAAGGGGTGGCCGTCTCCATAAAGAAAAGGAAGCGGCACTTGATCAGCAGGGGGCCTTCCCAAGCTCAAGCCCCCGAGGCAGCCCAGGCCCCCGAGGCAGCCTCAGCCCCGGCCTTCAACACCCCTATCCCCGTCGTGGACTTAGAGGCTGATAGCGTTGGGTCCCCTCCACAACCTTGGAGGGTGAAGTGGTGACTCCATTTGTGGTCTCCCCTACTACGGTCACGGTCACAACGACTTCTTCCCCCCGGGTAGTCTTGTCCTCCGACGTGGCTATTGCACATGCATCCCCCTCCTCTGCCCTGAAGAGGGGCAAATATTTTGCGAGGACCTCATCTTGGCTATCTAGGGCAAGCCCTGGGGTGGACTACATTATGGGGGACGTGCCACCAGAGGACATCGAGTCCCTTAAATCCCTTGGCCCAACCGCACTACACCGCGAGATGGTCCATTACTCGGCTAAGGTAAAGTCTTTTCTCCCCTTGTTCTCGTTTTTACTTGTTATTATTTTTGTGTGCCCTATACTAACTTGCTTTATTTCCTATGTTTTTTCAAACCATGGCCCTGATGGCAGCCTCTATTCAGAGGTTTAAGACTTGAGAAAAAGTCTGAGGCGAGTTCCAGGGCCGTCTCGCTAAGGCTACCCCAGAGCTCAAGGCTCTCCAAGAAAAAGCCGATGCAGAGATCCAACTCTGAGATAGCATGGGTGGAGGGGACCGATACAAATATGGTTGCTTGGGTTGAGGAAAGCGAGGCTTGGATCCACGAGTTGACTTAGGATAGGGATTCGACCGAGGTGGAGATTACCCGGGCTAGGGACGAGTTAGGGTATGAGTGGAACCACCGCCTTGTGATTGAGAGGTTGTTTGTCGTGACTCTGAAGGAGGCGGTGAATAGGAAGGTGGTCGAGGTCCTCGAGCTTGCCCGGATAAGGGTAGATGAGGAGAAGGGAGGGGTTGTTAAGGTAGAGGTCACCTAGTATTTGGCCTTTGATGCCTTTCAAGTCATCATGGCTGGATGCTTCCTTGAAGGGTTTGAAGCCTTCTAGGAGATGGCGGTTGAGGCTTTCCTGAATTGTGACTTCTCTACTTTTGTTCCCGATGAAGAGGAGGAAGTGGACGAGGAGGGAAAAGAGGGAGGAGAAAACAGAGGAGTGGTTGAGGGAATTGGGGCTGTTCCCCTGGAGAATGCCACCTCTGGGGATGCTAACCCCTGACGTAATTGTACATCTTTCCTTTTTTTATAACTTTTGTTACCTTTTTTTTATTAATGAATTTTCCTTTTTTCCCCCCGTCTCTTGTGTACTTAGTTTTGTGTTATTTTTTCTCAATTTTTTCTAAGTATGGATGTGTGTCATGATAATTGCGTTTCTTCTCGAGTTTCCTGAGTATGTCAGGGTAGGCTATGATAAGCATTTCTAAGTGTATAGCAATAGTCAATGACAAATTTCTCTAAGTATAAGTGCACTTCAGGGTAAATAATTTCTAAGCGAGTAGAGATAGACACTGATGAATTTCTCTAAGTATAGGTATGCCTCAGGGCAAATAATTTCTAAGTGTGTAGAGACAGACAATGATGAATTCTCTAAGTATGAGTATGCCTAGGGGAAAATAATTTCTAAGTGGGCACGCGGGCCTTAGATAATTTTTTGAGTCCTTTGACTCCTCTCGACTTGGGTGAGTAAGGGTCTCTGGTGACGCCTTTT
Source organism: Platanus orientalis (assembly GCA_025762735.1). Lineage (NCBI taxonomy): Eukaryota > Viridiplantae > Streptophyta > Magnoliopsida > Proteales > Platanaceae > Platanus > Platanus orientalis. The sequence continues at coordinate 6,003 of JAOXJP010276360.1, forward strand.
GGACTTAAGCCATTGGCCCTTGTGGCGGGCATTCTTTAGCAATGTCGTCAGGCACTCTTATGCTCATATTCTTATTTTGTATATGAGAGAATACAGTTGTACTTACTTGGAGTTGGGGGTCGACCTTAGTCATGGCACGTAAGTCCCATCATGCTTCGAGGCTCCAACTTTATCTGTTGAAGTTCTCACCTCGAAGAATTCCCAAAGCTTCACCTTACCCCTTAAAATTTTTCCTTAGGGGATGGGTCAGTCTTATGACCTGGGGTTAATCTTGTAACCCGGGCTCTTAGGAGCTGAATCTTCCCTTGAGGGATGGGTCAATCTTGTGACTAGGGGTAATCTTGTGACATGGGGTTAGTCTTGTAATCTGGGCTCTTGAGAGCTAAATCTTCCCTTGGTAGATGGGCCAGTCTTGTGACCTGGGGTTAGTCTTGCCACTCGAGATCTTGAGAACTGAATCTTCCCTTGGTGGATGGCTTAGTCTTGTGACATGTGGTCAATCTTGTGACTTGGAGTTAATCTTGTAACCTAGGCTTTCAAGAGCTGAATCTTCCCTTGAGTAATGGGTCAATCTTGCGACTTGGAGTTATTCTTGTAACCTAGGCTCTCGAGAACTGAATCTTCCCTTGGTGGATGAGTCAGTCTTGTGACTTAGAATAAATCTTATGACCTGGGGTTAGTCTTGTAACTTGGGCTCGAGGGCCTGAATCCTTATTTTTGCAGGGTAAGAACATTTCATTAACTAAGAAATATATGTTTACATTAGTGTCATTGGTAGTATCTTCTCAAGTGCTCAGCATTTGATGATCGGGGTAGCGATTCTCCCTGCATTGTTTCAAGATGGTATGTCTTGGGTCTATAAAAGCCCGTTACCCGGTAGGGCCCTTCCCAACTCGGCCACAACTTTTCTTTTGTAAGGTTTTGTGTTTCTAGACTCACCTTCCGGAGGACTAAATCACCCATTTTGAATCTTCTCGCTCTGACCTGCAAGTTGTAGTACTTAGCCATTCTATTCTTATAGGTGGCTGCTCGAAGTGTGGCCTCATCTCTCTTTTCTTCCAGCATGTCCAAATTACTCCTGAGGTACTCATTATTTTTTTCTGAGTCAAAATTTGTTGTTCTGTAGGTAGTCATCCCAATTCTACTAGTACCACTACCTCGGTCTTGAACGCCAAGAGGAATGGTGTTTTCTCAGTGGGTGTCCTTACGATAGTATAGTAGGCCCATTAGATACTTAGTAGTTCCTCGGGCCAGAGGCCTTTGGAGCTCTCGAGCCTTTTCTTAATGATGCTGAACAGCGTCCGGTTAGTGACTTCCACTTAGTCATTAGCTTGGGGGTGTGTTGAGGAGGAAAAATGATTTATGATCTTGGGTTTCACACAAAATTCCCAGAATCGGGTATTATCAAACTGCTTGCCATTGTCGATGATGAGCACCCTGGGAATCCCGAATCAGTACATGATTGATTTTCAGGTGAAGTCTCGAATGTTTTTCTCGGTGATCTTGGCTAAGGGTTTAACCTCCACCCATTTTGTGAAGTAGTTGATGACGACCACTAAGAAATTCATCTACCTCTTTCCACGAGGGAGATGCCTGATAATGTTGATTCTCCACTAGGTGAACGACCATGGTCCAACTATCAGGACTAGCTCCTCAGCGGGCTTTCTTGGGACATTGGCGAACCTTTGACACTTGTCACACCTTTAAGCGAGTGTGCTTGCATCCTTCTGCATTGAGGGTCAATAGTATCCTACACTGATTGTCTTGTTGGCCAGTGCTCGGCCTCCTGAATGATTTCCATATATCCCCCTCGTGTATCTCTCGGAGTACATAGTCGTCCTTATGGTTAGATAAGCATTTGAGCAGAGGGAGGGTGAAGCTCCTTTTATAGAGGGTGTCATTGAGGAGGAGATACCAACTCACCCTTACCTTTATTTTCCTTGTTTTGACTTTGTTCTCGGGCAACTCCTCGTCCTTCAAGTATTTTATGATTTGGCTAGCCCATTCGGGCTCAGGGTTGGTTGTATTAACCTCCTTACCTTTCTTTGCCTCTGTGCTTAGCTTGGGTAGATACTCCATGAAGATCCCAGGGTTGAGGCTTTCCATAGTTGACAATGCGAGCTTGGCCAACTTGTTAGCTTTTTCGTTTTGATCATGTGGGACTTGTTGCATGGTGAGATGCTTGAACATGGATTTTTCCTCTGCTACTAGTGTCTAATACTACTTCATTCGTTCATCTCTCGCCTTATATTCTCCCTGTACTTGCCCCACCACAAGTTGGGAGTCGCTGCTGACTCTCACCCGTTTAACTTTGAGGCCTAGAGCAAGTCATAATCCAGTGAGTAAGGCTTTTTACTCCACCTTATTATTGGTTGCCTTAAACTCAAACCTGACAACATATTCAAGCTCGGTTCCTTCCGGTGTGACCAAGATGACTCCTCCCCCAACAGATTTTTTGGTGGAGGTGCCATCAACATAAAGCGTCCAGGTTGCTTGGCCAGCCTCGGCTTCATTGGGTTGCTCTTTTTGCATTGTGGCCTCACCTTCTGGTTTGTAGGTTTACTCAGTGATGAAATCGATGACCGCTTATCCTTTGATAGCTCTGGGGGTGGTATTCAATATCGAACTCGCTCAGCTCCACTGACCACTTGATTAGTCTTTTAGAAGTCTCGGGCTTGTGCAGAATGACTTGAAGCGGCTGATCGGTGAGCACTCGGATGGTGTGTGCCTGTAAGTAAGGCCTCAGTCGCCTAGTAGTAATGAATAGGGAAAACGCCATTTTCTCGGCCCTCGGGTATCTCTCATCGGCTCCCTTGAAAGCCTGTTTAGTATAGTATACCAACATTTGCACCCCGTCCTCTTCCCTAATCAATACTGAGCTAACTACTATCCTCGACACCAACAGGTAGACGTAAAGTATCTCAGCCTACTTTGGATGGTTGATTAGCGGCAAGCGACCAAGGTGGGTTTTAATCTCCTGGAAGGCTTTATCACATTCATCGTCTTAATTAAATGCCTTCTTCAGTTATTGAAAGAAGGGAAAGCACTTTTCAGTAGCCCGTGATATGAATCTACTTAACACCGCAACCTTTCATGCCAATCATTGTACTTCCTTGGTGTTCTTCAATGGTTGCATCTCGATTATGACTTTAACCTTCTTGAGATTTGCCTCTATTCCACACTAGGAGACCATGAACCGGATGAATTTTCTAGCAGATATCCTGAATGCACATTTTCTAGGATTAAGCTTCATTTTGTATCTTCTCAGCATTTGAAAGGTCTCACCCAAGTCGGATAGATACTGTCCAGCCACGAGGCTCTTCATCAACATGTCGTCCAAGTATACTTCGACATTCCTCCCAATTTGGTTTTTGAACATCTTGTTGACAAGCCTCTGGTAGGTTACCCCCACGTTCTTCAAACTGAAGGGCATGACCTTGTAACAATAAAGCCCCCAATCTGTGATGAAGGTTGTTATTTCCTGATTGGACTCATACATCCTTATCTGATTGTACCTCGAGAAGGCATCCATAAAGCTGAGGGTCTGGTGGCCGATTGTTGAATCCATAAGGGTGTCGATCCTCAAGAGAGGAAAATTATCCTTAGGGCATGCCTTATTAAGTTTGGTGAAGTCAATGCACATCCTTCACTTTTCGTTAGGCTTTTACATCATTACCACATTTTCCAACCACTCGGGATAGTGGACTTCTCTAATGAATTGAGCTTTAAGCAGCTTTTCTACTTTTTCTGCAATGGCCTGGTTCCTCTCTGGGGAAAAATTTCTTTTCTTCTACTTGACGGGTTTTGTGGCTAGGCTCACATTGAGCTGGTGCACTGCCAGTCTAGGATCTATTCCTGACATGTTTTCATGCGTCCAGGTGAACACATCTTGATTGTCGACGAGGAAACCCTATATTTGCCTCTTGAAGTCTTCTGGGAGATCTAACTTGACTTGGGTTACTCGGTCAGGGTAACTTGTGTCAAGGATTACATCTTCAAGTTCTCCTCCCAATTCTACTACTATCTGAGTTCTTTCATCCCGGACCTTCAAATTGTTGATCGACATGGTCTCCTTTGGGGCTGACTCTCCTTTGAGCGAGGCCACGTAACATTCCCAGGTTGCCACTTGGTCCCCTCTGACCTCCCCGACCCCTCTTTTAGTCGGGAAGTGCATCATAAGGTGGGAGGTTGGGGTGACCACTGTGGGTCTCGATTTTTACATAACAGGTAAATCCCTTTGAAAAGAGACTTGCCCATTGTAAGAAAAATCCCACGATGTTTTAGAGTCACCACTAGTCTTTTTAATGATGAGACTAGTCATCAATTTCGGAAACTAAAAAAATTTAAGTTTTGAAAAGGGTTTGAGATGTCTGACTCCACACTTAAACTGGTAAACTCCCAGAGATTCCTATGTAAGTTGTTCGTTTATGAGTTGGGGAAGGTGTTAGGCACCCTACTTCATCCTCTTTCGTGATTCCCTACTTTAAACTTGTTATAGTCTATGGTCAATCATAATTTATCATTTATTCACCTCACCCATTGCCTTTATCTCATTTTATTAAGAGTAGGCGAGGAATCCATATACCATTTCTGTCAAAATTTCGCAGCATAACGACTGTAATATGGACCCCTGGGGATGAATAGTGATCCCCATGTCACTTTGTTTATATCACCTGATAATCCACAATTTAAAAAAGAACTCTAAATAAATCATACATCCACAACAACATTGCTGTCCACCCGACAACTCTGTATCCATACACATCCATGTTACCTTATCTCTATCAAACATATTCATCCAAATAAACTTACTTGAACCATCAAGTAAAATATATAAAATTTCAAAAAAATCAAAATAAGTCTTATCCATGGCCTCAATACATCCTCTTAAGCTACTGGGTGGGTCAGGTTACTAACATATGACAATTACCTGATATGTCAGGCTCAAAGTTGGCACCATTGCTTTGTCACCCTATAACCATGCTCTTTGAAAGTCTTCTACATATAAAATTGATTGCGATTAGGAAAATCATTTTTATAGGAAGGAAAATAAGCTAAAAGGATCAAGTCTATAGATATACCTTTTTTGTTGCTTTTGGGGTAACCATATAAGACATAAGACATAATTAGCAGGGTATAACATTCTACAACATAGAAGAAATAGGTCTCCATATAACAAATCTATTATGTTTGAAAAAAGCATATGGATCATTATGTGATTAGTATATTAAAAAGGACTACTAAAGAATGGGTCATAAGATGAAATAAACCAAGAATTGATTCCGCTATTAAGTCTTCTGCACAAAGGGTACTAACAAAATAAATAAATAGTCAAAATGGGACTTTACATGCAACAAATGAGATTCTAAAGTATAATGAACTTATAAGATAAACACATTTGTACAATATCTCATCTTAATAAGAATCGATTGAAGATTTGATTATAGGTCGGATGTGGAGGGTGTAAGTGTAACAAATAGTTTATAACTAAAGAAAATGAATTAAATATCATCCCCTCAACATAGAAAAACATCCATAAATATTAATATACCCAAAATCAATTGAAAAAAATACTAAGATGTCAACACATTCAATTCATCATCTAGCTTTGGGGCAAATATGTTGAATGTATAGCACCCAAACAAATGGATCAAAAAATGATATCTAACATAAACTTACATGAGTAGAATTACCAGGTCCAAATTCATCCTAATAAAAATGAAACCTGGTTTCTCAACAATGGACATGAAATATTGAATAAAGAACATAGTCCATGTGAGTTGTCTTCCTAACTGTGTGTAAAATGAACAAATGTTGAACTAAAGTGATTTTAACACATTTGATACAGAATAGCAAATGTAGCATAGAGATTTAATAACTATAATTAACAATTTTCTTCCTATAAAGATATCAATAAAGAGGTTATCATAATACATCTACAATATCATTCCAAAATGATATGTATGACACCATCATATTGTTTAAATGTGAAAATCAGATTTTTACTAAGGTTCCCACAAGAATATGTCACTTTGAGTTGTATGTCTCTCCTTACATAAACCAGAGGGATACATAATATTTTCAAGTATGCAAAGTGAATCACATAAGATGAGACAGTGAATATGAAACCTTCAAACAAAGCTTCCAAAAATATACTCAGGTCTTCCATATTAATTTTTACAAAAAGATAAATCGTCTAAATAATGCCCAAGTTCTTTAAAAGCTATAAGCCTATGTCATCCCATCATGAAATCAACTTCATTAAGCATTAGGCCTTCTCAAATAGCATGCAAAAATGATCCAGCAACAATATCTTTTAAAATAACTAAAAAGTGTGTACAGGGGAGAAGGTAATTCAGTGGTATGCTCTATATATAAAACTTCCTAAGTATCAGTTACAGGAGTCTGACATATTGACACCAAATGAACAAACATAGTGCATAGATAAATGTTCTATTGTAGTTCATGCCAGCTCTACTATGTTCCTCAAAAACCATATTAGATCCTATCATTATTCCAATGATAATTCCACCAACCCAGCTATACCAAGTCAAAGTATTCATCCGGGTGTCCTTCAAGATCCAAGAATACAATCATTAATGGATGCAATCAGGTTGGAGGATAGAACATATAAATAATCAGATAAAGAGCTCCTCTATACCATATATTATGGATTCACTTTTAGATTTAGAGATTATCATACATTCAAATAAAGACCTAAGGGATTCAATGTGCACTTTGTGTGGACATAGAAGGTCAGTCAACAGGTTTGGGTGTGCTGTTGGCAGCAGGTTTACCACTGAGTTTATGGGTCTTAAAGTGAGGGAATATGGCTGAGGTAGTACAGTTAACGGATGTTGGCAATAAGTAAAAAGGGCTGATGGGTGATTATAAAAAATGAACTGATGTTATGTAGTGTGGGATCTGGGGTTGACAGGTTGTAGTGGGAGATAGGAATTTATGTATATACTTGAGAAAACCTGTACTGCCATAAGTATTTGAGTGATCAACCTGAGAAAAATTCTTTAGCTTTATTGAATTTTCACAAGATCCCACTTCGATAGAGCAACAATGGACAAAGTCATTAAAAAGGGTGTGCAGGCTAGGACTGTAGTTAAGACTCAGCACCACAGGTCAAGACTTGAGTAAAAAAAAAAACCGAATTAAATAGCAGAAAGACTTAACAATCTATGGAAATATCATCAAATATAACCACATATCAAAGTTGACCTAAAAACTGAACTTTTTAATGATATGAGAAAAGAAACTCAAACGAATAGACTCTCATTGTCCAGTAAGACAGCATACTTATATCCCTACCTAGACCATCCTTTATGAGAGAAATAAAATAAATAAGTGACAAGTCTAAATACCACAGCAGCAAAAATACTTATTAGTCAATGAGAAATAAACCTTAAGCACAGTGCCTAATATCATTTTTCAAGAGTTGAAGCAATTCAATAAGCAGCACCCTAAACTAAGTGAGCTAGTAAAGAAAAGGGAGAATTAGTATATGCACTGATAGAAACACACACTCCATTGGCCCATAGCTTCTAGTTTTTTGTTTAGGGCCAGCCAATTGCAAACTGAACTGGGTAATAGCTGTCCCACCTAGTTTGGGTAGCATGGAGGGGTGTCCAAAAGGTGGATATGTCTAAGGAAATGAATAAGTAAAGAAACTCATTAAGAGAACATAGAATAAATATCTAAAATTTGGGGAATTAGATGAGTTTATATGAAAACACTACATATAATATTAACAGTAAAAATGGGGTTAGCAAATGAAGAGAGGAATGTATGCTTTAGGACCAAGGCTGATCAGGTCAACAACAACTAAGTCCCAATAGGACTCTTTCACTGATATAGAAAACCATATTTACTTGCAATCATTAAATATTTAGCCCAATTCATAGACTCAGCCCTGAAATGTTATTGAGTCAAGAGACCAATAGGTCTTTTATTTGTAGCACACGTAGTTCAGGATTCTTGCTTCTTGTCTTCACCAAATGGGCAAGCAATGAAGAGACGGGCAAGGCCAGGTAATGAAATCAGGGGTGGGGTTGAGGGGATTCGAAAGAGAGTTTTGAGACGAGAGAACATGGTCTTTTCTCCTCCCACGACCTCAATCTTTCAAACCCTCCAAGAATCCTCTCCTGCGAGATGGGGTCTTCAAAGGATTTCTCCAGTAGAGGATTTTAGGTTTTTTTATCAACGAAAGGAAAAGAAAAGGAAAGGGGTTTTTAGGGCAGGGCTATGAGAGAGATCATGCATGCATCTAGGTTTGGTTCTTAGGAAATTATCCCCCCTTTTTGCTTTGAATTCGTCTGGATCTTTATAGAAAAGAAAAAAAAAGGTAAAAATAATGTATGGATCTTGAGGGGTTTAGGGGTTTGCAAGAAAGGGCAAATTTTGGGGTCGATCAATAGCCGTTGCCAAGGTGGTCTTCGAGGGTTGGTGATGGTAGAGGGGCTGAGGAAGAAGATAGGGAAGGGCGGTCTTCTACGTGTTGCGAGGTCGGCAACAACCAAGCCGGATTGTGCTGGTGGTTGCAGAGCCTTGAGTAGAGAGAGATTCTAGAGTTTTTCATCAAATAGAAAAAAGAAAAGGGAAGAACAAAGACAGGGAACGAAGAGAGCTTTGTAATTTTGTAGAGAAGGGAGGGAGTTGTCAAAGAGAGATAGAAGTGAAGGGGGGTTCTATAGAGGTTTAGGGTTGCGGTGAGGGTGTCTGTTCTTTCACTGAAGAGGAAAAATGAGACTTCCCCCCTTGGTTTCATGAGAAAAAAAAGTGGTTTGAGTCAATTCGAGTAGGCTAACTTCAGCTGGGCTGGGTTTTGGGTTGGTCTGGTTTGGGTGGAGCCATTATGGAAGAAGAAAGAGAAAAAATAAATAAATAAAATAAAATAAAATGATGATAATAATATTAAATAAAGTAAAATATATTTAAGTAAGTAATACTATTAATAAATAATAATTAATATTATAAAAGGGTGGAAATTGGTTATAAGGTACGTAAATGATTTTTTTAAAAGCATTTGATAATAATATACTTAAAATTAAATAAATAAATGACAAAACTAAATAAAAGGACAAGGAAACATGGGTTGGTTTTGATCGATATTGGAATTGGCTAGATTACAAGAGAAGCTCGGGATTACTTTGCCCATTTGCTAACTTGAAGAGAAGCGTTGGTACCGGGAGTAGCGCCAAAATTTGGTGCTAACAATGAGAAGGATATATGCAAAGATATACAAGGAGAGACATTGATAGAGAACAAGGGAGTTTTTAGAAGTTGGGAAAGCTTTGAAGATTCTTCGTGAAGCAAGTTGCACCTATCCCTTGAAGTTCTGTAAGTTACCTCTCTTCCAAAAGAAGAGGGAGCACATTCATTATACCTTTGCAATCTCCCCAATAAAGATATCATAGGAAGCTTGAGGATGAATCAAGTTATGGATATGTAAACTTGTTGGTGTATGAAAAAGTATAATCGTGTATATATATATATATATATATATATATATCATCTCCTCTTCTCTTTTTCTTCTTTACAATCCAAGAAACTTAGAGTTAATTAAAGGTTGGTTGTGTTAAACAGTTGTAATTAACAATTTAATCAAACTTAGAGTTTTAGTCCCCACTCATAAAATAATAAACTAGCCAATAAAACGGCTAGGTAATTTGTTCAACGAATTTCGACTTATAATGGCTTGAAATTTGGTGTTAAATTTCTGGCACGCTCGGTAGGACTTAACTTTCCTTTCATCTCTCTTTAAGTTCCATTGTATTAATAGGTGTTTCCTACTTTCATAGGTACTTTAATGGAGTTTTAGCTATGAAACCCTCTACCGATTTACCACAAGCCACAAGGAAGACATGGGTTGAGGCTTTGGTCTCCCAAAATTCACCTACAGTTGAGGCTCTGGTCTCCAAAAAAAAAAGTTGAGGCTTCGGTCTCCCTAAGTTCATTAGGGGTTGAGGCTTTGGTCTCCCCCCAAGTAGTGGCAACATTGCCTATTTTTGTTAAAAATGGTAAATCTAACATTAAACCAAGAGGTTATGTCCCTCAAATCACTTTGAATAATTTAAAGAGACAATAGATACTTAAGGTTGAGTTAAACCTTCACACGAAGGCTATTAAAACCTCTAGAAAATGACAAAATATTGTCTTGGGAAAGAACCCAGAATTCCATTTGTCGCAGTTAATATGCATGAATGAAGATGAATATTTAAATTTGCCAGTGCCTGAGTTTGCGAATTCTGTGGAAAAATATCATTCTCGGAGAAGCCCTCACCACGACGGACAACATTCAGCAAGGAGAAGGGGGAAGGCTCGGATGTTTAAGTCTGAAACTAACCCACAATTACCCAGATCTACTCGCCAAAAGGAAGTCCAATTCAGTGACCTTGGTGTGCTCACAGAGCCTTTGTTGCATACGTATACTGTGAATGAGCATAAAGATTACCATTCGCACATGAATGAACACTCTCGAAAGAGAGGACATTCGAGCAATATTGTTGCTGCGAATGAACAGAAGATTCCCACATTCGTGCACAGTCAATACGAAGAAAAATCTCATTCGCGCACATATAATGGCATGAGTGGAATTTCCCATTCACCACCAGAGAACCAGGATTTGACTACAATCAACATTACTCTCACGGGGGTTCCCATACTACTTAGGAACCAGGTAGAAGAACAGGTTACCAACCAGAATAGGGCATTCAGGCCACTTGGTCATAAAAGAAACTTACACAATAAGAGAAAGAAATCTAAAATAGGAAACATAATGCTAAAAAAAGTTACAACAAGGTAATGTGACTACCCAAATCCCGTGTGTGCAACATGATCGGCAACGTAATCAGGCAAGGTTAGAGTTTAGGAACTCGATGATGTTAACCCGATTCGAACCACTTAGGGGGCTTGAAGATAGTAAACTGCCAAAAAGAAGAATGATATTATCCCCTGAACAAAAATGGAAAAGGAACATTACTCAAAGCCAAGAGCCAGAGCACACAAGTTCTTCCACATGCAAGCAGAGGTGGGGGATATGCAAATCAATGCAATGCCACCATGGACACATCCATAAAGAGGCGACCCTTCCTTGCCCTCCTACTAAAAATAGCTCGGGCTATACACCCTATCTTGGAAAAGGTAAGATATCCATACCTACTCATAACACCCAAACAGTAGTAATGTTCGTAGGGGCAAAGAAAGATGTCCCTGCCAACACCCCGAGTCCTCCTAAGTCATGACCACGAGCTTTCAACTCTGCTGGCATGATGACCAGAAGTCAACTAGCGGTAAGTGCTGGATGCCTAGAACACCCTCAAGAGGGTTACCAACCACTGGAAGGGCCTCGGTAGCCTCTCCTATTATGTTCCATCATGAGGATAGTCCTTACACTACACATAAGACTACCACGATAGTCAATGTTACCTCTACCTCACAAGGACCTGAGGTGACGAACGAGATCAAAAGGAAGTCAAGATCTACTTACCAACTCTACAACAAATGTATAAAATGTAGACGTCAAGGAGTATCATTCTGACTCTAAAGGGGAACACACTACAACTATAGAATGGCGAGCCCAAGTGGAAAGTTGAGACCATCACTTGACCACTCAAGACGTTGCCATAGCAGAATTAAAGGCCATGATCGAGCAACTCACACTTGAAAGATAGGGTACGATTCAATAAAATCATAATCTTACTGCGACAGAATCAACAAGGCTAGTTGTTCCTAGCCAAACGCAAGGGGGTACACCCATTATACACCATAGTATGCCTTTGCTAGGAGTTACCTCAGATATAAGTGTTGCACCTAATATACCCATCCCGCAAAGGCCATCTACATAAGGGTTCCTGCAAGGCCCACATCCACAAGGACTTCATCAAACTCCTTATCATCAATAAGAGTCACACTTATATGAACCTACACCTCTTTGGACATATGGTTACAATGCATATGCACAACCTCCCTTTATGCCACAGGGATAGAACGTGCATTCAGCTGCTCCCATGATGAAACCTAATTATATGGGAGCAATGATGACTAAAATGCTTAATGAATATAAAGAGTAAGAAACTATAAGTACATACACAACTGGGAAGCCATATCCTCTGCATATGGACGTAACACCCTTCCCACCGAAATTTGTCTAGCCTCACTTCAACACATTTAATGGAATGACATATCCACAGCAACATATTGCTCATTTTGAATCCTGGTGCAGCGCTATCTCCTAACAAGGTGACTTATTGTTAAAATTGTTCATCCAATCTCTGGATGGCTTTGCTTTCACATGGTACTCAAATTTGAAAATTTCAATCTAGACTGAGATTTAATGAAACGAGCATTTGTACAGCAGTTTCGGCACTTATAGGCCTGTGAAACTATATGAATTAACTAATGAAAGGCAGTGAGATAATGAGTCAATAGTGGACTTTAACAAATGGAAGAATATGTCTTACGCTTATGAGAATGCACATTGTCTTAAAACACTCCTTGAGGTGTGTTCGCAGAACGTAGCCTTTGAGCTTTCTCTCCACCTTACGACATAGATGTACTCTAGGTTCGATGACCTGATATCCAAAGTGTTTACTCTAGAAAGAATATTGCTAGACTACAAACATGAGAGAAAAGGAAAAATGTTGGTTAATAAGATGGAATCTGCCATGGTTGGTACTAAAAAGTCTTCTACCAAGTTGAAAGTCAAATATACTACAGAGACAACTAAGCCGGCAGAGTAAGAAGCTCCTCCTAGGAAGCCAAGCATGAAGGAATGGTAGGAGAAGACTTATACATTCCATCCTGATGATTTAGAGAGTCTCTTCAAGGAAACAATTGAATCTCATGATATCATACTTCTTAAGTTAAAAAGACTCGTAGAAGCTAATAAAGTCAATGACTCGAAATATTGCAGTATCATCGCATTTTGAGCCATACATTGCAAGACTATTTTGTGTTCAAAGATAAGCTTCAAGAATTGATTGACAAGAACATCATGGAATTGGACGTAGATATGAGGGTTGTAACCACTAATGTTGTCTTCGTTGATGAGGATATGATCGACCTCATGAGTCCTCAAGACAATGGAGACAACGACAATGATGAGGGCGATTGGGTCACATTCGAGAGCAAGATGACATGGAAACGAAGACTCCAGACCGTTAAAATAGGAACACAACAAACACATAACCCTCCTAAGCATGCTCAGAAAAGGCTTCTTCGCTTGAAAGAAGTAACTAAGAAAAAAGAAAAGGCTCCTAAAGTCAAGGCCTCCCAACCATTGCTCAATGGGGAAGACTTATTAGAGTAACCTTTACAAGTGCCAGTTAGATTAAAAGAGTTTATGCCTAAAGATTTCCTCTAGTCTACCATCGTCATTTGTAATATGGCACCAATTATCCGTGATGGTAATCCCCATCCACGTAAATAATCACACCTACCACCAACACCATGTGGGTCAACAATAGTGATCGATTGGTTATAGAATAGCTTGACACACCAAGATCACTATAAAGGGGTAACTATTCCAATGGCGGTATTTAGATATAACACTAGTGGCATCTCTATTGCATTAATGGGTTCTATACAAGACCCTCCGCTGCGGTTTGCAAGAATTACCCTTTTACCTATTGTAAGCACCCAAATTTTGTCTCGAGTCATGTGATGGTATAAGGTCAATATAACAGTTATTAAAAGGCAAAACTTTGAACACCCTTAGCTTAGGAAGAGCCAACCTGAACCCTAGAAGGTTAGTCACTCCTGGGAAAGTCTTTTCAGATGTTCCAGACATAAA